>JXSR01S024632.1:31647-43177 GCA_000969725.1 Ophiothrix spiculata
CCTTTGTGTTATCACTACATAAAATATGATCAATCAGGGATGATGAAAGTGACCCAGATCGTGAACGGCCAACTCTAGTAACATCTTTAATTAGTTGGTTAAAGCCAGAAGATTCATAAGTGTGAAGATATTTTTTCACTTTAGAATCTGATGGAGGAACCAGAAGGTTATAATTGGAGTAGACCCATACTCAAGTGTAGGCTTGACGTAGGTTGCATAGGCCTGCTCTTTGGTCTTAGCAGAGCATTTCCTGAGGTTCCTTCCATTGCGAGTCTACGTATCTTATAATTAAAACAAAATTATCGTGACTATTAGTGTGCATTTATTTTGACGCAGGTAGCCGTAATAAATAATTCATGAACTTATATGAAGTCACTTGTGGTGCGTTAGTTACAAAATCCGGAACGCTAGCTCCATTTAAATGCATGTGTTGCAGGCTGTGTAGCCTGTCGAATTCGCTTACCGTCGGAGGCACAAGTTCAGCATGTTCAGTGCAACCTCTGCCCCACTGAAATTGTTCTATAATGTTTAATTTGACAATTGTATTTGCATGTAAGTTCAGATGTAAATAAATTGTAAGCTTACTAACCTTCTCGCTGCTTCCATACGTTTAGAGATCCGAATTCGTCTAGCAGCGATCCTTTCCTCTGGATCATTAGAATCGACAGAAGGTCCGGTATCTTCATCTTCTTCGTGTCCACTCATTATTGTGAGAATATATACGTAAAATCTTAATTAAACCTGTGAAAAATTGGCTCAGCTGAAGGGTTTATTTAGATGTTGCTATGTATGGCAATGCGCATGCGCGGGGATTTCTGGTTATGATCACTGAATTTCTAAATTATATTACATCAAATTGATTCGTTTTTGGTCGATGAAAAAATTTAATCCTGTTCACTTATAATTTTTTCTTTTATAAAATATGATGAACATAGGCTTTGTAACTCCAAAATCTCGCTATTATCCAGCCTCTTTCGCCCTCTTACAATTCCAACATGGCGGTGAGTCAACTGGAAAGCATAGCTTCATAAAATCAATCTGTTTAAATCGCAATAAATCATCCACATCATGAGATTTTTTTTGCATCAATCTAAAGAAATATAAGCAATCTAATGGTTAAATGAAAATAATCGTGCTAAACTATTCTTATTTGCTTAAATTAGCATATACATTACCTCCCATGTTTACGATACGGACATGTCAATATGGTCATGCTATGAAATTCCGTGCCAGTGGCAGTATTAGTGATGCTTAAAACACATTGTTTAGGCTTTCGCCAAGGAAACCCAACTTGGTACTTGGTACCATTGGTACCAAGTTAGCTAAAGAAAGTTTATCTACAATAGGGCTCCAAGATGTTTTTTAAATTCAGTTTTAAATGCAGGAGGAAGATCGGACTAGCGTAGTTCGCAAATGTTGGGGGCTATTCTTCAGCATTGTTCAGTATTGCAACTATAATTGTTGTTGGATTTAATCCGTGAACGCGTGTCTCTAGCAAATACACAGTGATCTCTGACGCGAGCGTACATTTTAAAGGTTGTGTGCGCGTTTACGCTCAAGACTCTGATTACGCGTTCACAAATTAAATCCAACAACAATAGATAGTTTCGTGAACAAGCATCGCCGATGCTGGCGCCACACTCTCCCCAGTTTTTGCCCCATGTGTTGGGCAGTCGGCGCCATCTTTGATTTTCTCCTCTGGTGGCGAATGGTACACATTGATTGCACCGTGGATTACGGTAAAAGAAAGATTTTCAGTCCCGTTTTGAAGGTTTTCAAGTAGAAAATGTACTTTGAGATATTGAAAATTTACTTCTATTTAAAGATTTATTGCTATACTTTGATACAATTATTTTAATATGGGGGATAATTGTCATAGCAGCCGAATTTCGCTCCAAATTGATAATGACATCATTCACGTCTTCAAAATATCTTCGGCCAGTGTCGGCAAAGTCCGCTCACATCGAAGTTGACCGAGGTGTAATTTGTGAATGAATTTAGATACATAGCCCTTCCGATGATTTTTGGAACATATTATGGGATATCAAAGGGTCATATGATATTATGGGTCATCACACATGCGCACACGTTTTCCGGAAATTAAAAAGAGTCTCATCAATAATAAGCATTGCCCTTGCTCTTACGCCGGTTGACCATGCTGTTTACGTAAGTTAGAGGCCACGAACTTAGGCTATTATGGGGGCACTATACAATTGATACGCCACTAAAATGTGCAACCCGCAACATAGTCCTCTAGAAAACAGTGAATGTCGCCATTTTTGATTCATAAATAGTAAAATAAGCTAGTTATACTGCTTTGTGTGGTATCATTGTAAACGTCTGACACTAATGCAGAGATAAAGTGGAGAAATAAAGCCGAAACTTTAATCGCGGCGGAGTAATCTGATGAAATGCGAATCGGTGCAAAACACCGAATTCTTCGTCAGATAGCACTGAGTTTCTGACATACCCATAGAAATTCCGAATTTGCAAAAAGGTTTACTTGTCGATGTCTACTTTTTGCAAAATCATGTTGTAGGCAAGGTCCGTAGCTTTAAAATGATACCACTCACGACACCGTAAGTATTGCAATAACGAAGATACAGACGTTTTTGTGAGCCAAATTTAACGTGTGTTTCTATGGGAAAATTAATTGTATAGTGCCCCCTTATGGAAACAAAGATGGCGTCATATCACACTATTTTCTAAGCGTCATATGGAGATATTTTCGTAAGGTATTTCAACAACTTTGAGCTATGATTTACAAGTTTCTTAGCGGATTTTGCAAAAATCATTTCGGGATATTTAATTGCATTATTTTTTGTACTATTCTAAAATTTTACTCACAATATATGAATTTTCCATATCGTTAAAAATACTGACCCTGGGTGGTGGTTCTGAGTCGTCAATGCACACATGCACATACAGTATATGGGCTCAAAAAGTCGCGTCAAAAAACGAATTTATCTCCGCAACTGAAAACCCGACAAAGTTGATTTATGGCTTATTAGTTTTCTTTCAGTTAGCTCTTTGAAATAGCACTAATTTAATGACAATCCAAATGAAACATGTATATTTTTTTGTTTACCAACCTACAATAGACCCGAAACGTGTCCTTCTATTGAGAGAGTCACTGGTTGGGACTAATTGCAACACGCTTTTGGATATAGAGATCTGCTCATACGGTTGTGAGGTAGGAAGACACACAAAAAAAACACAACTGTATGAGTTCTAGACGACCACGGCAGCCATTACGGTTAGACAGTTCTCCCTATACAACGCACATGTTCTCAGTGGCTAAAATTAGCCACTGAAGTTTTTGCTATTTGCCATCCCTTTATTGTTGGATCACTCATGTTTAATTTTAGGTAAATGTTTACTTAAAAATGATCATGAATTTTCACAAGTTTATGTTTGGTAAACTCCTTGACTACCATGGCCTATGGCTTAAGCAACTCACTAAGGTGTGCAAGAGCACATTTCCCACATTTTTCATGATGCGAGTTGTTCAAAATGAGACTTCAAAAAATTGGCAAAATTAACCATTCTTCAATGGAGATCATTATGTCTATAAAACATATGTTTTATCGGATCGACATACTAGTAGGTCTAATGAGTTCCTCATACTAGGACTAGATCCGACACCACATCCTTACTAGGTAAGGATACGCTGACGTCCATTGACCTTCTCTGTACTCGGGCAAAGTCAATATCTTCTTTCAGAGACCATATAAATTTACCAAAAGTATGCCAGTATATTTTCATTAGTATTTAAATAACAACATATTAAATTGGTAAAGAAAGTTCACCATTTAATCACAGGTTATTTAAGATGGTCGTGTTTTTTACCTGGGTACATTTTGTGTCACAAGCCCTTTTATCCCACAATAGTCCTCCTGTCTCAGTTTATGCACTATAACTTGAAAACAGTACATTTAAAGAGAATCAAAGTATATACATTCTGAAAGCTTATACTGTAGCGGATGCAAATAGCACAAAATTATGTTGATTATACAGGGTGGCTCAAAATAATACAGGGTGGAACAAGCAAAATATTTACAAAAAGGAGGTGTTGATTAATTATTTCTGTTGTGTTTATGGATTGATAACAAAAACAATCAATACATTCCCTAGACAGTTCATCTAAATACCCATCCAGGCATATGCAAATTTAATTTGATAACGAATCTAATAGTCAAAATACAGGGTGCCCAAAATATGGGGATTTTTTTCGCAAAAATACTTGTCCAGAGTTCAAACCCCGCTGGTGCCAAAAGTTGAGTGTGCTTGAAATTCCCTTGGACAAGGACTAACTGCTAATTGTCTCGTGGAAACCCGTACGAAACTCGGGGAGCTGATCCGGGCAGCGATGGTGCATATGTGGGCTGATCAAGGTTCAGCGCCCCTAGACGTTGCGGCAGAACCTGAAATGATGCTTGGTGTGGAATGGAGCTTACTTGGGCCACAGTGGTCAGCGAACACCTGTAAAGTGTGCAGAAGCCGAGTGGTATTACAAATCTGGGAGGCATAGCGCACTATAAATCCCCAGTATTTATTTTATTTATATTTTGTTGAATCTGTTGAATATTAATACATCTAACTATTCTTGCCAAACTCAAAAAAGTTGCCCCTACCTGTTATGTTTTAAAATAGAACCACCAACAGTAACACATGTTTCTATTGGATGCCTCTTTTTTGGAGGGAGAAATCAACATTTTACATTGGAGAGAATATAGGTGATAATTGATGTGATTAGGAAATTCGTAAGGCCTGGCTGACAAACTGAATTCAGGGGGTACATAAGGAGTAAGAATAGATAAAATAATGTCCCTGTACAGATATACTGGATATGGAAGTGGGGGTTACAGCCAGACACCTTAAGCAAGGCTACTCGCATGGTGCTGAGAACCAATATCTGGCATTCTGATGGTGGTTATGCATATCTCCCTTAATTCTATTACTTCATCTGCTGTCAGTTGAAATTGACTCTGGAACATCCAAATCTTGAGGCAGTAAATGGCCATAGTCATCCATCTTATCCTGTGTCTTAAAACAAAGTCTGACTCTTGGAATACTTCCACCAAGAAATATGATGCTCAAATCTAATAATTCTCTACAATCATTCTTTGACTGAAACTCTTGCAGCTGTTGATTTTCAAATCTAACGATTTCATCTGCGGCAGCATCATTGGCAATCATGTCATTTTGTCCTCCTATGGTAAAATCAGTCTTCCTCAAGGTGGCCCTTGAATCATGATCTCAGGACTTGTTGATGGAGGCAATACCCCTTCTAACGCATCTCCATAATGTGATGTCGGCATGCTAACTATATAGCAAGTCCTTGTTCATCTTCAACTTAAAGAATGGAACAGGCTCCTTTAACGCAAGCCAATGTTTGATGAAGTTGTGTCAAAACATTTAATACGATCTGTGATGTCCCAATCTTCACACACTGTAGATGCTGTTGCCTGTGCACTGGAGTCAGGTTTTGGAATATTAAAAAGTTATTCGATACCCTCACCAGATACAAAAATGGCAATAACGATCCACTAAACCATGTACATTCTGTTCTTACCACTTCTATTCCATGATACACTGGGTAAAGCAAAATATGGTGGTTAACTGGAGACTCCAAATATTTTCTTCATCACAACACTTTATACTACAATGCAAAAACATCTATCAGTTAAATTCATTACATGACTGGGTTGGACCATTGAGACTCAGTGCGTAGGGCATTCCATCTCTTGATGTGCATGAGATTACAGATGTGATACATTTCTCTATATCATACTTCATTTCTGCTGTCATTTCAAGATAGTGATAATGTTTAGGTGGAATGGGTTAATTATCAGCTTTGTAAGTGAATTTGCATCACTAGTAGCATTGTTGAGTTCTCTTTGATATTCTTTGTCATCAGTTATCCTTCTCAGGCTTGGACAGCTGCCTTCCTGATAGCATTTGATGCTTGACATGCAAGGAAGTGGACCCAGTTTTCTGCCCCTGGTCAAGCATATCTTGCAAGTGGAATTGACTGCATGATAGTTGAACTGTGCTATAATTTATAAGTGTGTAGACACCTAGCATGAGTTTCTAAAGTTTCCAAATGTGCAAGACATCCAGATTTGTCACTGTTTAGGCCTATGCCAATATTTCTTAGATTTATGACAACTTACCCCATCAATAATGACATAAAAACATCATCCTGTGAAAGAGTTGTAATTCTTCTGTAATATGATGACCATACTGGATGAGATGTTATCTGAGTTTGGTCTGGTATGAGTTACTCAGATGATTTGTTCTTGAGGTCTTTTAGATGCACATAGTTCTTGTACTCTTTGATATTCAACCTCGCCAGCTTCTTCCAACATAATTTGTAAGGGAAGTCAAATAGAAACTCTGCTATTGTCGGAAAGTTTGTAGAGTGCAAGAATATCATTTGTATCCGAGATCCTAGAGTGTGTATTACCAGTGATGACTTGGTGCATAATGATAGGATGTGTGCTAGAGCCTTCAAATTGCAGCACATTCCACAGTAACAACAGTCTGGCTTGATTAATCCTGGCTAACTAGTATGATTGCGAATGCTCCAACTAACCTAACCTTGACCCTTGTGGTCTGGTAGGCCTTGTATAATTTAAAGGCGTGCAGATGGAATTTGTTTAACATCGTCGCAATGCCGTTGGATATTTTCCACAGCTCAGTACCATATGTTAGACTCGGCACATAAAGATTTTAGATCTTTATATTCCTACCACTGGGCTTAGATCTTTACCACCGCAAATACCTGTCCCGAGCAGACTGTTCATACTTCTTCTGGCTACATTGATGTTGTATTTGTGGAGACTCTGAGATGTCCCTTGAAGTAATGTATGGATTCGCAGAACTTGTTGTCTCCCAGGTAGAGTTCTAGGGCATCATTTTGCTGATTGGGTGGTAGTGCAGAACAATACTTTTTGCTGCATTGATTGAATGCCTGTAGTGGTTGACATATTTGTTGACTGTTTGAACGTAATTTGTGTTTTCCAAGAGGAGTAGGACATCATTGGCTACTGTTGGGCTAGCGATTGCTGTTTTACCTATTTTAGAGAGCTTGATGAGTGTTGTAAAGTTACCAGCAGATCATAAATGAAAACTTTGGAGAAATTGTGATCCTCCTTGCAAGGCTCCTTACTGTCCTTCTCAAGTATGACCTATTTTACAAAAATGTTCAAAGATTGGTCCATGGTCAATTTAAGGTCACTGCAGCTAGTATAGTGTTGGCCAAGGTCATTCAAAGTAAAAACATGTCATTTCAAGGTCAAATACAAAATGTTGTATATGTCAACTCAAGGTCTACATTTTAAGGTTCCTGCAGTAATTCTTAACCATTGATCTTACATGGACCAAGCTCGCAGCATAATTACATGTAGCCCTTCATTCAGCCAGGGTGTTTTCTTGCAGAAAAAGGTCAAGGTCAGAAGTGTTTGTTAGAGATAGATCCATGTTGAAAAGAATTTAAACTTTGTTTCAACAAATACTTTATTTTTCCTCATCCCATTTACAGGACAAAGGTGAAATCAAGGAGAAGCAGAATATCATGCGGGATTTGCGAATCCGCAAGCTGTGCCTCAACATCTGCGTGGGGGAGAGTGGTGATAGATTGACCAGAGCTGCCAAAGTGCTGGAACAACTCACCGGACAAACACCAGTCTTCTCCAAAGGTAGGTATGACTCTGAATGTGTTTGTGTGACATGTTAAGATCACGATTTAGTCTAACCCACGACGTGCATTCAATATGATTGTTTTTAGAAAATTAAGTTCTGTTCAATGCAGAAAAAAAGGTTGTGGCATACACTCACTGTACTTAAAATGAAATTCATACTTGTGGTATAATGGTATATGATCCATGAATTCAGACATTTTTGAAACAAGTGAAAAAAACACTTGTTTCAGTACTCGTTTTCCAAAACAAGTACTAAAACAAGCGGTGATTAAATGAGTACCAAAACGAGTGCTTTTCACTTTACAGTAAATATAAAAGAATTTTATCATCCCTGGTCCGCTTTATTGAACATAAAAGTAGAGCCACAGGGTATTTTACCAACAACCAGCTGCAAATTTGCACTTTGTATTACAATTCTTGTTTATTTTACGCACTGTGTCACAAGGGAAGCAACCAATCATGAGCTCTTCCTTGCATGCGTGCAAGACAAAATCCTCTTAACTTGCAACACTGTGACATCCTTTATGTGGTGTCATAGTTACTAAATGAGAGGGACAAGAACCCAACAAGAATGAAAGTTCATCTGTATTGGTAGTCAGCATCAATTAGAAATTTAACCCTTGATCTCAACACAAAATTTGTGACATATCAGTACCACTAACTTTTGCTTGAAAGCCCAAACTTTGTTGGGAGACTGGCAACCCAGATTAGAGGTCAGTGCCTTTTTGGACATGCAAGTTGCAACCTCAAACCTGCTGGTCCTATTTACCACATACAGGCAGAACTCTTGGGGCCAATTGCACAGAAACGTATATGAGACTGAAAGATCACTAAAACAAGATTTCTGGAGCACTCTTGTCCTATTTTAGGACAAGGACAAGGACCATATTAAATAAATTTTGCATGCCTCCAGAGATAATCTCTGAGGAGTAATTGTTATAAAATGCACATCTCTTGGACATGAATCACAATTCTGTATTGTTTAGTTGTTATGATGACTTCAGCCTATAAGTGGTTGGGATATTTTGGTCCTCTGTAACAATTTCTTAACATTGCGTTTTCTTGCAGCTCGTTATACTGTGAGGTCTTTTGGTATCAGAAGAAATGAAAAGATTGCCGTACATTGTACTGTCAGAGGAGCTAAGGCTGAGGAAATCCTTGAGAGGGGTCTGAAGGTGAGGTTTTGTGATACATCAAAAAACTGTCGAGATGAAAGCAAACGTTATTTTATCTTGAAAGATAGAAATAGCTCTGGAGTTTTGTAAGCTATGTCAGAACTCCTGCTCAAATTTGATTTTGCATCAAGGAATTAATACAAGAATGCAAAACTTGACCCTATACTTTTATCATCACTAAATAGGCGGGAATTGTGAGGCTTTTCTTAGGAAGATAATTTTTGCAAATGGCAGACTTGGTAAATATTTGTCTTAAGCATCAATGGGAGTTTGAACCTACCCGAAAGCCTTAACTCTTATTCACTTTCAGTTAAACATCCAACATTAAGATTCCCCTCTAACATTGCCCTTGTATTAAAGTTTAAAAATTCAAAAATTCAATGTGGTCTTTTTTGTGACCCAAAGATTTTTTCAAAATGACTTTGGATGCCTAATGATTCATCAGGAGGGTAAAAGTTCAAGATGGACATTGATGTTTGCATTCATTTATCCTTACAAGCACTGTGTCACAAGGGAAATGCACTCATGTGTTCTTCCTTGCATGCGTGCAAAAGAAACTCCTCTGAACTTGCAACACTGTACCACCTATCTGTGGTGTTATAGTTACTTTATTAGAGGCATAGACAATGGCAAGCTCATGTGGCATTTATATTGAACTCATTCTCAAAAAAAAAAAAGGTACCCAATTTGAGCAAAAACAATTTGGGTGATCTTGGTTACAATGTTTCAAATAATTAATTTGTCAAATAATCGGTATTAAATTATCGAATAATCTGTATTAATTTTCTCTAGGTGCGTGAATATGAATTGCGCAAGGGCAACTTCTCCGATACCGGCAACTTTGGTTTTGGTATTCAAGAACACATCGATTTAGGCATCAAATACGACCCTGGAATTGGTATCTACGGTATGGACTTCTACGTTGTGCTAGGACGTCCAGGCTACAATGTTGCCCACAAGCGCAGAAAGAAGGGCCGCGTTGGCTTCCCTCACAGAGTCACCAAGGATCTGGCTATGAAATGGTTCCAACAGAAAGTAAGTGTCATAAAAGGACTGATTGGTTTTAGCAGTATTAGCTGTTTTATTCCCTTATACAATGGCATCTCGTTAACTTGAAGATCGTGGGAATTCACATTTGAACTCTTGTTATCAGAACTTTTTTAACACAACTCATTATGGGACTCAAAAAGTTGGTACTTGTTAACAGGAATTGCATTTTACCAAGCTACTTGTTAACAAGTTGCCACTGTATTCTATACGCACTGTGTCACAAGGGAAGCAACCAACCATGAGCTCTTCCTTGCATGCGTGCAAGACAAAATCCTCTTAACTTGCAACACTGTGACATCCTCTATGTGATGTCATAGTTACTAAATGAGAGGGACAAGAACTACATGTTACAAAGTAGCCCATACATCCAAAAAAGGAGCTGAGCACTGGATACGTTCTAACATACCTGCGATCCTGTAAAGTGTAAATGTGTCTTGATTTGTTGAAATTGATCAAGGCAATCAAATTTTACAACAGAAAATCTGCTGGAAATTCTTATTATTTTCTTTATTTTTTGCTGCCTATTTTCATCAGTTTCTTGAAAAGTGTTCTGTCGCAAATTCCCCCTTTTTGGGGTGAGTCATCACATTTATGAGAGGCAAAACAATAAATCGTGTCATTTATTCTCATTCTCGGTAACATTAAATTGGCAGTGTTGAAAAACAACAAAAGATGTTTGTTATTTGTCAAATCTACATAGCGCCATGATTTTCAAATGTTCTGTCGTGTGTTGTCTCATAATGTATAGTCAAAAATTCCTTGCAAGGTTGGCACGATTAAAATCAATTGATTTAAATCACGATTTAAATCGCGATTTAAATCAAATGATTTTTTTAAACAAATCAAGAATTTAGATTTTCTTGATTTTTTCACTTTTTTATCAGAATTTTCAATATTTTTTCCCCTGCATTCATACATCTTATAGGTTTGCTCATTCCAATGTAAATTTGGCCATGAAGGCATAAACCCTTACCAAGGTAGCATTTCAACATTACAACTTGATTTATACAGTCAGGTAAATGTGTAATAATTCACGCAGTAAAATTCACATATTGATATTTTTTTTAAAAAAGATCATTGTCCAATCCTGGATCAGTAATTTGCATCATTTACACTTTTTGGAAAGATCAGAAACAGTTGATGTTCACATTGAAAGTGTAACACGAGGGGCAGGTGTAGAACATAAATCCTCAAAATCAAATGAAAATAGATTAATATCAAAAAAATCTATTGAATTAAAACTTTTTTTTATTCTATAAGGTTGTGATTTGTTTTCAAACCTTTAATCAATAACGGATTTAAAAATGTAAACTTTTGTTAAAGATCAGAATGAAGCAGTGTAACAATGAGGTAAAAGGGAGGTGTAGAACATAAATCAATGAAATCAAAAAGAAAAATGATTTAAAAAAAATCAACTCAAATAAAAAAAGAATCATAATTTTTTTGCCTACCCTGGTAAAGTTATTTATAATAATACATTCTTGAAGATCAGAAGTACTTACGTTTTGACGTACTGGACATTGAAGATTGTGATGACACTGCACATGACCATATTCCCACTTTGATCAATGGACGTATTACACCACCTTCAACTCTGCC
>JXSR01S024633.1:0-12347 GCA_000969725.1 Ophiothrix spiculata
TGACGCAAAGTCCCCCTCTTCGGGGTGAGTCATCACATATAACGAAAGCTTCTTACTTGAATAATGTGTTCAATTAAAAATGCGCAACCACTATTTAGGCAATTAAAAATGAAAGATAGGCCATTCTTATAATTGACATACTCCCGTCGCTGATGGGGTTAATCCACAGAGTCGGCTATCGGGGTAGCAGGTTAGCGCAGCGGTATTTCCCTCGCTTTGCACACATGAGTCCCGGGTTCGATTCCCGATTCCGGCGCCTCCGGTTTTCCTCATTCCATTAAAACTGAATATTAAAGAAAGTTCTAGGACCTGAATGGAAATAAGCTTCATTAGAGGCTTTCTTGGGTTATCCTTGGCTATCAGCCTAAAGAACGCTTTCTTTCATCGGACGGGAAGTCGGAACTCAGAACGAGGGCAAGTAGGTATTATCATACTTGATCTCGTTCTGAGTTCCGATTCCCCGTCCGATTCTGCGGATTTACCCCGTCAACGGCGGGAATATATCATAATAAGAATGGTATATAGGAGAGCATTGTGGTTATGTGGCGTTTTTGAACCACACATGAAGAGGCTGAGAAAAATCTTTTACAGTACTGATCTGTTGTGTTCAAATTAGTGTTGATAAGTTGGTTAGACATTTTGGCAAAAACTGGTGGTTGAATAGATTCTATACAAATTTATTAATTAAAAAACTTGAATTATATTCTAAATTAGTAAATATCTATCCCTAATTGTTCACAGAAATAAGATTGGTTGTCATTGGTCATACTGGAGACGGGAAGTCATCTACAATCAACTCTATTTTGAAAGAAAAAATCATGAAAGTTAAACGAGGACCATCTTCGGGGACCAAATTATCAGACTATGCAAAGAGATCCATTGACGGACGCAACCTGCTCTGTACCGACACACCCGGGATATTTGACACTGATAAACCAAATGCGGACACCATGCGTGAAGTGCTCAAGTGCCTGGGCTTAGCCGCACCGGGACCACACGCATTTCTTCTCGCTATTTCCATGCAGCGAATGACGCAGGAAAAGGTTATAAGCATGAAGCTTTTGAAAGAAACATTTGGAGAAGATATGCTAAGGTAAATGATGCAACCCCCTCCTGGATTTTCTATACGAGCCCCTATATTTACTTATAACTATATATGAAGTCAGAATGACGTCATAAAGTCAGTGCGCCCTCTCTAATTTGAGCTAGTGAAAATACATATAAATTAGCTAAACTCGATTTTTAGGCTAAAAATCACTAAAACATTGTATTTTTGGAAAATGGTGATTTTTAACTACATAGCAAGTTTAATGCATATATCTCGTCAAAGTTTATGTAATCTTTGACAACCCACCATACCCAATTACTGTTGTTTGAGATGGACATTTATTCATTTAAAAAAAGTAGAAAAAGAAGTACAGATAACTGGAATATGTTGCATAATAAGGTTTTGGACCCTTCTCAAAATGTTATTTCATTTTGGTTGACATTTGTTTAATTTTGAGTCCATTTATTGTTATTTTTGTAAATTCAGATTTGTGCTATACATATTTCAAATTATTGATTTTATTTGATTATTAATTATGTTATTTGATCAGTGAAGATTTTGGCTAAAGTGATGAATAGGGTTGGCGCAGCGGTAGTTCCCTCGCCTTGCACAAGTGAGGTGCCGGGTTCGAGTCCCACGCCCGGCGATTTATGGGCATTTGGTTTTCAGTCCATGCTCGCTTCCACCGGTTTTTCTCCGGATACTCCGGTCTTCCTCCTGCATTCAAAACTTAATTTAAAAAACATCTTGGAGTCCTGTTGAAAATAAGCTGCCTTTAGCTTACTTGGTACCAAGTACCAAGTTGGGTTTCCTTGGCGAAAGCCTTAACAAGGTGATTTTTTATTGAAAATGTTCTTGACGCCAGATACTTCATTTGCATATCTAATTTTGGTAATACGCACCAGCATATCCCTTCTACATCCAAAAATTACTTTTTATGAATAGCGCCATCTATTTTGACACTTACAAATAAAATGTCCCTATTTCTATTGGGTTGAAGCAACTGTGAATTGACACCCTCTAAATTCACCCCACATACGTCAACAAAATGACTGGTTTGCTATGGATGTTAAAACAATAATAGCTTATAAGCATTTGGCTCAGTTTATTCGGCAAAATGCTGTTGAAAATAATCGAGGGGGTTGTAACAACCCTCCCCCTTCGGAGAATAAGAGTTAATATCATGGGCTACAAAATGGCAACTTTCAACATGATTTCCTGGTCAAAGTTCCATGTCCCATTTTGCTTTATGATTTCAGGTATACAATCATAGTCTTCACCAGACGTGATGAGTATGATGATGACGGTGAAGATCCAGAAAACTACATTAAAGAAATACAACAAAGCTCAAGTCCAGGTATGAAATTCATGGCAGAATTACTTCAAAGATGCCATGGTTACGTCTTCTTCAACAACAAACTTCTACCCAACAGCGAAGAGAACAAGACACAAGTCCAAAAATTACTCACCGAAATAGACAGGCTCCAAGATGGAAATAATATCACTTTCTACACCTCTCCACAGTTTCAATGTGTGGAACAAGCCTTACATGAAGAAGAAGAGAGTCGATTGAAGAGAATTCGGCAGGTACGTCTGAGCCAAGAACTACAAGAGATGATGGCAGAATGTAGTGCCCGTGATGAGATGACCGCCCAAAAAGATAAGTCACTTATATTGAAGGCGAACAAGAAGAAGGAATCGGGACAAAGGCGCAAAATTCGAGATGATCTCAGAAAAGAACTTATTACGGTTAATGAAAGTGATAAAAATCTCGGGTTTTTCATTAACATGGGAATTCAGTGGTATGCAGTGCTAAAACAAACTGTTGCCGACTCAACAAATTCATTGCTAACTCTAGCAAGTTCATGGCTTGGTAGAGTCGCTAGACTGAGCAAGATTGAGAGCCCAAAGTGATTTAGAAAAAGATTAATATCTGTAATAGGTGCCAGTTTTTATAAATTCGGATTGTACACTGACTGAATAATGTTTAGTCTTGGGTCAGTGGCTCATGTTCTAGGGTTAAATAAATATGACTTATGTTAGCCACTGCAGATACGACTTTCTTGCTCTAATAAGAGATACCATCCTCAACCATTCCTTCCCACGGTCCTTAAATTGGAACGTATGAAAACGTTTTAGCTGATACAAGAATGAGGTTGATTGTGTAAATATAGAACCGATATGCTGCTTTTGGTCGTTTTAGACCTATTTAAGCTCGATCCAACGAACAATGAACTTACTGGAACCGGTATTCTAGTTAAACCACAGAGTAACAGAGATGAAATTGAGTTCAAAACATAGCCCCAAAATAACGTAACGTGTAACGTAATATGGGGATAAAAACGAGGACACACGATGAAGAATGCTGCACAACTTGTACCCGATTAAGCGTAACACACATCAATGACGATGTCAGGATTTATCGATATTTAAGCAGAATTGTTCTCTGTGTGTCCTCGTTAATTGTAGCCACTGATCACATGATCAGCGAAGAAAAGTTAACCAGTGACTATTGAGAAATAGTAATCAAATGAGCTATGAAGTATATGGGGATAAAGTGTCAGGGGCCTGGTTCAAGTATTAAACATAGACTAAAGAAACCTACCTCTACAGCAAGGTGAACGGTGTGATGAATGTAAGGCCAGTTTAAACCGTGTATATAAGGATGACAATGTTTTTGTAATGCAATATTAAATGTTGGTACAATTAAAAAAATATTATCAAAATATATTTATGCATTACTGATTTTAAAAGAACATTGCTTTGTATATGTCTTCAACAAAACAATTTAAATTCGTTGTTTGGACAACCCTGTTTTTCACAACAAAACTTCATGAAACAAAAGTCTAAGATAAAATAAAATCAAATATTGCCAAAATAGTATCTCATTAATATCACTATATCATCACACAGTGAATATTGTCATAGGGAGCTCATGGAGTTGGGTTTTTCTTGCAGTGGCTGTTTAAATATAGCAACTATATACTATAACAATTATCTAACAATGTCTAAAAAAGTCAACTACAAGGTCAAATCTGACACTTTGATTGGGATATAAACATAGAAATGCTTTTTACAGATGTGAAAGCATTTTCAAAAATGTGTATGCATTTATATTTTGTAAGTATAGGAGTTGGGGTTTTCTTGTACTATCGTATTCAATTGCTAAATATTACTTCGTGTGAATAGTTTTGCAATAGAAACAATTTGAGACCATTAAGAAAAGAATCCGACGATTTTGATTTTTTTTTCTCCCATAGGGCATATCAAGTGACCCCTGATATGACCTTTCACGTTTTTGGATAAGTTCAGCATCATCCCCAAACTTTTCCCCGAGCATTTTGAGATTTTTGCAACATTTGAAGTATAAGCAGTAATAATGACAACATGAAAAGTTTCATTATCAAATTAAAACCCTAAATATCAAAATGTTTAGATATTCTTTCATTTTTATTTATCGTTGTCGACAACGATAAATACTGCCCTCTATAGCTGATTTTTTAAAATTGGCCTATTAAGGAGATCTAATGCATACTCCAAATTTCTTTTGATTTATCTGTAATCTATATGTGAAAGGAAGGTTTTACAAACAAATCTTTGGCTCTTTCTTCAATATCAATAAATAGCTTTAGAGATAGCATCATACACAAAATCAACAAACACAATAAAATTCAATTTTATGACTTTTATAAAAGTTTTGATCAAAATTTTCCCGATATACTGGTAATTGACTGTAATTTTCCAACATAAAGTGCAAATCATCCACATATAAAATGTCGAAATTTTGTCCAATGTTCTCTGTAAGAATGTACCATAATCAGTGGGGTTGTGATTCATGGGTCATCAGATCAATTGATAAAAAATGCAGTGACACTATCACACCATAACAGTATATCTGAAACCCTAGACTCTCGAAAAAAAAATCGAAATTTGGGGTAAAATGAATCACTCAAATAAAATGCACATTCTAAGTTCAGTCGGGTACATTAGTCAGATAGATACCCAAAATTATAGCATAAGTGTCAAGTTTTGTATATGATCTATGCAATTTTTCTGATGAAACTGGTAGTTTAGAGCGTATACTTTAAGAATCTGAATGATGCCAAAAATACTCGCTTGAGCAATTTTTGTTATTCGCGTCAAAAGACGTTACCACCTTTTTACATGTCATTCTAATTGTGACAGATCTCATTTGAATTGTAAAAATATCATGTTTCCTTCAATTACACAGACTATTTACAGAGTTAGCTTAGCCGGCCGCGTAGCTACCAGTTCTAAAAACGTTCAGCAATATTGTTCTCTCGCGACTTGTGAACTTCCACCTCTTCCCGCCTTACAAACCAACGTTATGAATGAAAATTACAAAATACATGCACTGCCTTTGCAGATTTGAACTTCGCGCCCCAAAAATTCTTTAGATTATTATGGAAGTACACCATACTTATGCTATTGTGATACATGCAGGCATGTCAATAGTACTCTCAGTCAATGATATGTTCCTTTAATACGATGATGATAAGCATCAACGTCATAAAGAAATAAAAACCATTCTGATTATAGACCTTATTATGATTGTAGTGAACATTAAAGTATTCCCAGCCGTGGACAAAGTGGAATTCGGCGTTTTTTTAGCCGAATGTCAATAACTTTGTAATGCAAGCTTTGTTTGACATGAAATCTTCACCATACACAGAAGATACCATAGTTTATGAATATATAAATATTTTTCTCAAATTAATTTCCAATTTCAAATTGCGTGACATTTAACTTCAATAACGCTTTTATTGGTCCACCCTGTAGAATATTCTATGCCAATTTTGTGGAATATTCATTCGTTATTCAATACAATCTCACGCATATCTATGTAATAACGACTATTTCATGATAGAATATTCGACACGGTGGCGAATAAAACAGTATTCTACACGATGGTAATGGTTTGTTTGCTTCTAGGTTCCACTACATCGGATCTTAAATATATCCAAAAAAGAATCTAAAACTGGGCAGCCAAGCTGATCTGTAGAGCTAAGAAGTATGACCATGCCACAAGTTGTATCAAGCAGCTTCATGGGTTAACGGTTAAAGAACGTGTTATGTACAAGATTATTATCACTGTATTTAAATGCCTCTCGGAACTTGCACCAGACTATTTATCTTCCTGTCTATCTTTATACAAGCCTCCCCGCGCCAACCTCCGATCAGCTTCAGATAGCACGCGTCTTGCTCAACCATCAACTATAAGAACACTTCAATCAGCCAGCAATCGAACTTTCTCATATGTGGTCCTTCAATGTAGAACACTCTTCCAAAATCAATGAGAAATTGTGACTCTTTGCCAACTTTTAAAAAATCAGTGAAAACTTATTTGTATCCTAATGTAAATTAAGTTGTTTGTTTGTTATAATGCTTTTTGTTTCTTGCGATTTGCCTTTCGTGCGCTTTGATCTTGATGAAAAGGCGCCTTAGAAATGCACCGATGAATGTATGTATGTATGTATGATATCATCAAATCCCCGCTCTAATTCCAAGGTGCATTAGGGTATAAGGGGAAATAATTTAAACATGGATAGTTGTTGCATAGAATATTCTGTCTGCCAAAAACTTTGAACCTTAAGGTACCTTTCGATATGATGGGTCACATATGTATCAGGAAAATAATTTCTTAGTTTTATTGATCTTGTGTAATGCATTGATTTTTTAGGATAATTTTTCCAGTGGTAAATTTAATTGTTCCTTACGAATGCAAAATGCTTAAAACTTAAAAGGAATAAACAGGATATATAGTGTCGTATTTGCTGTATGCAAAGCCAAGTGAACACCATCCTTAAATGTATTGCTTTTGTAGCGGTCTGATACTTAATACAAGTACCAAAGAATGCGATGTGCTGACAAAAATGGCTTGGTCAAAAATAAAGGTTACCTACGAATACATTAATAAAGCAGTGCATTTTCAACAATTTAATATATTAGTAAAGATAGTTCACTATTATGAACGTCTCATAAGCTTGTTTTGTGGCATTTTTGAAAAATCCTCACAAATCCCATGTATTCGTATAGGCAATTTTCATGTACCAAATGTTACCTACGAATACGTTTTGGCAAAATACCAGTATTGTGAAGCAAGAACACAAGTGACAATTCCCAAATTAGTATGTAAAGTAAGGTTCACTTTCAAGACAAATGACAATGGAAGATGTGAACTCTCCTACAAAACTGCTACGCCAAACTGAATATGACCTGTTGGTTGAAAATGAGTTTGGTATTGACTAAAGATCGATACCGCACTCATTTTAGAATGGGCTAAGTATTTTGATGTATCTATCATTGAATGTGTTTTATTTTAACCATCAAGAAACATTCCGGATTTTGAATAATAGTCTCAAATTTTTAGGTATAAGTATACCCACATTTAGTGTATTCGTGGGTAACACCAAAAACACATGTACATTTCTGGTTAAAATCATTGTTTCATGGTCTCTTGAAGACCCTGGAATAGACAGCACTGTAGCTTCAATCAAATAAATGCTTAAAATAGTATTCGATTGCCATGCATATCTAAAAAAAAAACCTACAAAAACCGTTTTAGCTGATTTTCTATCAAATTGTACCAATTCAGACGTTTTGCAACTACATGTACGGTTTTTAATTATTATCATACATTTTCAAAACAACCTTCAGAGAAATAAATTGTACCTTATGGGTCCACAACACTAAATAATCTGGCGCCGCTCTCCGGTGTTTCTAACTTCTAAAATGAAGACCTCAAAAAGTGTAGAAGGGCAATTTGTTTGGTGTTTTTGTTGATCTAATCATGGATTTAGGTTTATTTAAAGTTTTTGATGATTTTTATCTCCAGAGGACTTTGTTAAACCTTTAAGGCTAATCCCAAAAAATGCATGAGATTTGGGAAATGCGAAACGTGGCCCTCAGTGATGGGGCGGTATTACCTTTAACGCACGGTATCTCGAAAAATTTGCCTTGATGGTATATATTTTTCATCATTTTTTGTTAAAAGTGATCATAATCAATTAAGAAAAGCCTGTAGTGAAAAGAAACCAGTTGCTTTTTTAATGAGTTCTCGGGTGTTTTTGGAAGCCATTTTGTACAGTAAGTCAATGGGGAGCTATTTTGTGGTGTGCCGCCTTATCTATCAATAAAGACGCTTTAAATGATGATATACTTGACGTGGTAAAGAAAATAAAGATTTCTTTGCAGAAGCCTTTCAATCGTGTGATTGTTACCTACGAATACTGCTATGTTACCTACGAATACAACATTCAACACATAAGTTATGTATTAATTTGACATTGTGATTGGACATTTATAGTCAAGAGTTATTACGTGGCACTCACATGCAAGTTTTAAAGCGAACTTCCAATTCACAGATATTCAATTTGTTAAATAATTTGCATTTAACCCTATTCTGTATCAACTGTCATTTTTCAAAATCCATTAAAAGTATGATTATTAAGGCTACAGTCCCTAAAAACGTCTCGCTCGGCTGAATGTCATGTTTACTGCAAGTTGTTACCTACACTATCAGAATATCACAATTTTTGGCGTACATATTGAATAGAGTCTCTAGTTTATACATTAATATTTACTAGTGATTTCACGTCCATTATCAAGGTCAAAATGACCCCTTAAGACTACTTCGAAAGTTGACCCTTTTTCGCCAAAACCTCATAATTTCATGATGTTCAAACAATTCGACTAGTTTCAACTTTTGATAGATTGTTGGCTTGATACTTATTATTGATTTACAAACAATTTATAGAAGAACTGGCTTCACTGCAGCCAAATTCTGTTTATAAATATGCTGAGTTGATTTTGAATGATAATGTAACAAACCCGCGTTGTTTTGCCCAAAAATCCAAACGTGAATTACGACTCTGCGCGCCAGCGTCCCGCGTTTTCGAGCCAGGGGTGGAGGGTCGCTTCGTACGGCCCTGCTTAAATATTTATGGCACAATTTTGTATGATACGAAATATTTGATGTTTAATCACCAAGCTACATTTTCATTAGGAGATGCATTGGAATTAATTTAACAACAAAGAGTTGTTACACCTAATATTTGTATTTTGTAATGTAAGGGCAGCATCGACGTAGAACCTGATAAAGGGACAATACAACAACATCAAACGATACAAATTAAAAATTTTGCTTTGCATTTTATTGTGATTTTTTGCATTCATATACGGTATACATTTCATTTCACTATAAGCTCTCGGTGGTATAACCAGACATTTTCATTTTTCAGGAGACAGAGGGTTGGTGCAGGCCTGGGTTGATGATAAGGTACAAAGCATTTTCTTGTAAATAGTGCCTTAATGACCAGTCTTTTCCATCTAGCAATATAATCTTGGTGGACATTAAACTATTGCCTTTACAATATTAAACACTATTTAGAGGGATACAAACAAAGTTCACCTTTTAGTCTCAAAACTCAAAGTTCCGAATGCAAGTTACTAACATGATTTCATGGCTAGCTACAATTGCTTTTTGAAGCTCACTGGATTTGTTGCACTATATAATTTTATACGACTATTTATACGCCAAGTTTTTAAATGTTATCTGATCAATCGATCAATCAATGATACACTCTTAAAAAGAAAGGATCACATTGATCCGATAAAGTATCAAATATGAGCCTACCCTTTTCCGGATCAATTTTGCAAATTCTCCTCAAATTTGATCCTTTTCGGATCAAACACACTCTTTTTTGATCCGAAAAAGATCAAATTTGAGGAGAATTTGGATCAAAATTGATCCGGAAAAGGGTAAGCTCATATTTGATACTTTATCGGATCAATTTGATCCTTTCTTTTTAAGAGTGTACAAGTACTTGCATAACATGCATACCCCATGAAGGAGTCTATTCGTACAGGGGACCCACGGTTTTACGTGACTGTCCGACCACGGAGCAAGTAGAGTAAAGTTTCTTCCGCGATGACTTGTATAATAATTTGTTTCAAAGAATCTACATCAGTTGAACCTTACAAGCTCTTACACGAATGAAGAATTCAATTGAAATTAATATTACGTGGTTCCTATAAAGCTACATCATGACATACTAGTGTTTCACATACTGCCTAATGTACAATATGGATATATCTTATATGCTTAACAGACACCAAGTCACCAACGAATTGGTAACGAATTGAACAGTGGCGTAACCAGATTTTTTGAAATGAGGGGGCAAGAAGGGGCAAACATGTTTCCAGGGGGGGAAACTGGTTACGCCACTGGAATTGAACGTTATTTTAACAATCACATTACGAACATCAATCTATAACATTACGTCTGTTGAAATGCTTCATAAATTATCTCATTTAAAGGAAAAGGTTTTAATTTACAATAGTTAACAAAACTGTAATTGACAAAATAAGTATTGAATTAATCTTACCGCACAAAAGAGACCCGTCAATCAAAGTAGATAATACTCTTTGTCTTTTATGAAAACAAACTAGCCATGCCTCTATTTGCTTTTGCTTTCGCTTGGGTTAAGGTGGCTTAGCACACATAGAATTCCTCTATTTATTTTTCTTATTTTTTGATATATGGTGTTTTTATATGCTGATCACATTTCTGAAATAAAAAATGGGGGTCACCGACTTAGTTTTTGAGAAAAATCCACTTCAAAAACACTATGTTTTACCACTTTTTACCATTGACCTCTATGGAAAAATCAAAATAAATCGGACAAAAACACTTATTATAATTAAAAAACGGCTCTATTTTTTTCTCTCTTTTTCACATATGTTTTTGTCCCTATATAGTTCTTTAAAAAAACGTAATAAAAAAATATGGTCACCGACTTACTTTTTGAGATATAAAGCAAAATTAAGCAAAAAATTGACATTTGTTTTAACAATGAGTAACACCTTAAGCACTGTGCACTTTGAGCCCTGCGTCATCAGGAGTAACGCGCATGGTCTTATGCGTGAATATAAAATGACGCACGTGTAAGATCGCGTTATATTAAAGCGCAAGATACAGTACGCCAAAAAGCCCGGGATAAATACTTTGAAATTGTGTCCAACACCGCTGATATCAGCTCACTCGTGTCCGACACCGCATCTGTGCTAAGCCACCTTAAACACAAAAGAATTGTTACGGATTGCAAACTCAGTGAATAGAATATAACAAAATATTTTACATAATGCATTTGAAACACTAAAAACTGTGCAATTTAGGCTTTTATCCAAGTTCAATTTAAAATGTATATGTATTCATATACAAACCATGTCAAGTGGCAGATAATCACCGATAACATCATCGTATCACATGGGTCAGAGTAAACATGCCGATGATAATATAAGATAGGACTCCTCCCTTGGCTGGGACCTGGGTGAAATTACTGAACTTTAAGTAAGGTACAATTCATGATTTTGATTTGATTAAAACCTCACCTCTTTTCTAAAAATAAAAAGATCGAATACAAAGTAAATACATGCTGATAATTTCTCTTCATTACAAATATTTGTTTTCAGTTTACAAGCTACAGTCAGCCGTAATTTCAAAAATGACAAACTTTATTAGTATGCATAAACATTTGCAATAAAAGATTTGTAATATATATTAGGCAAGTATTCTCATTAGCTAAAAAAATCATAATAGAGGTGACCTTGAGGATGAAACATTGATCATGAATTCGCCCTTTAAGAAGAGCTAAGTATGCACCCACTCTCTTGTCAAACTGCTAACATATTGTAATGAATATGCCTGTCTCACATATCGTGCACTCAAAACTATGTAAGTGATTTGGCGCAGAGCCCCAGAAGATGAGCCCAATTTTGGACTTTGGTTAGTTGTTAGGAAAAAAATTACAAATTTGACTACATGTATAGTAGTAGATAAAAAAAAAAGGATCACCTGTGATTCAATATGAACAGATTCCTTTTCTTCTAATAAAAAATAGCGTAGCATAGCTATTTTCCAAAAATGTATGAGAGACAAAAATTAGGCATACATACTGAACTTTGCTCACAAAATATGAAAATGATACTTAATACTAAGTACCTGTTGTGCCTTGTATTATATTTAAAAGTATATACAAACATACAAAACATAATTACATATAAAACTTGCACAACTGCATGTATAAAAAACATAACGGTATTAAGAAAACACCATAACATGATTATATTGCAAAATGCATAAAATGATAACGCAAGAGTTTAAAAGCGGTAAGCCAATACGAAACAAACCCTAACAAACAGGGAAATATAGAAAATGCCGAAATTTTACGGCGGCAGTGATATTTTACACCGTCAATATTTACATACACAATAAATG
>JXSR01S024633.1:15126-29862 GCA_000969725.1 Ophiothrix spiculata
CTAGTATTTCTGGGCCTAAAACTGGTATTTCTCAAACTATAATATGTATTTTATAATTAAAATCAAGCTCCTCAGAGCTAATTCCAATCTTGTACTCGATTTTCTCCAGGGTATTCCCGTTTAAATGTTGACCCACGCCATGCCTTTCATCTATTTATTGAATAATTGACATGTCATGTTTTTAACAATTTTGAACGAACTTGCACTCTCAAATTTCAAATTTCCAAACTTGGAATTAGGCTGACATTATTGTGACGTTGCAACGACTAGGACGCTTGGGTTACTTACCGAGCCTTTATTCCTACAAAAGATCTAAATTCCGTTTGGTGTTCCGTGGTCGTCGTCGCTGTTGTTTAGGTTCACCTATTGTAAGTGATTGAACTTGAGGTGGTCTGCTGGATTGACGCAGTCTCTGTAGAATGTTTAAAAAAGCACAGGTTAACATGGCACGTACTATAGCGTGGACGGGAGCTACTGATAATATTTCAAGAGAAATTAACATTTAATTACAACAACATTATAGGCTAGGACCTTACTAATCAAACAAAATCCGATAAAATCTTGATAGCCTATACACCAGGCCTTTTTTAGGCCAATGAAATCTGAACATATTTTCGTTACTTTAAGTAATATCTAATACATAGTTTTGGCTCTTGCTATAGGCCAATGAAATATTAATGTCTGGCTCTGACTAGGTCAGTGATACCTTGTAACATCTTGATAGTCATGGTAGCCTAGGCCCAAGATAAGCCAACACCAGGCTAAATCTTTTACCCTAGCAAGTGGAACATGGTCGCATCTGGTAGTCTAGTCCAATTAAAACTACCGAATCGAGGTAGCTTAGCCATGACACTGAGTATGTCAATAATACCTGACCGAATTGTGGTGAATCTAGGCTACGCCATGGAAATTTGATTAAATCTTGGTAGCCTAGGCCCTGACTATTATACCAATTGAACCCAATCGAATTTAGGCCAAATCTTGTTGCCTAGCCGGTCACTGAAATCTTGGTAGCAAATGGAACATAATAGCATACTTTAAGTATTGGAGCTTAGCCTAGGCCCTGACTAAGCCAATGAATCTTCAAACTGCATTTCTTGCAAGTCATATATTATTATGTTATCATCATTACTAAATTGCCAAAGTTTACTACACGAGATATCAAAA
The DNA here is from genome assembly GCA_000969725.1 of Ophiothrix spiculata. Taxonomy (NCBI): domain Eukaryota; kingdom Metazoa; phylum Echinodermata; class Ophiuroidea; order Amphilepidida; family Ophiotrichidae; genus Ophiothrix; species Ophiothrix spiculata. The sequence goes on from JXSR01S024633.1 coordinate 16,294, forward strand.
CAGAAGTGTTTACTTTGTTAAATAGTTTTGGATTGAAAATATCAATGGGTAGAATGTACTTCATTGAGAGTGCTGTGATTGCGTTAAGATTAATTAACTTGTTAAAAGCATGATAATAATGTATACATGACTTACTTCTATATGTATCCCTATTATGTTGATAACATCACGTGCGTGGCACACCTGTACTTCCTCTGGAATACATCTGATCACTTCGGCAAGTTCTAATGCGATGGTCATCTTCTGCGCCACAACATCTGATAGCGGCGAAGTTGCATTGTCCGCATCCACCACACTTGACTGTAAATATCTGTATGCAAATGTTCTAACAACTGAAGACAGAGATACAACGTCCTTCATATCCAATTGCGCCAAGTTCGACTCAAAGCTCGTGGACGCGCCCATTTCTAGAGTTTCACAAACGTCCTTTGACAATTTTAGCAAAGATGGAGTAGCCATGATGTCTTCGAATAGTTCATACAGATGAACTGCATGGCAGATTTGAAGAGTTGTAAACGGCTCTGAAGAAAAATCGTTTGTCGCAAAATTCACGAAAAGGTCGCTTGTGTATTTGTGTAATTGCTGCTTACTCTCACCTCCTGACCGTTGAAGGAAAGATAAAATAATTTCGATTTGTCTTAGAACCTTCTTGCTCTTTTCATCTCCTGGTGGGTAACGTCTGTTTATATCCTCTTGAATGTGCTTGTTTATTTTTTCTTGGGGAATAGCCAAAGCGATTTCTTGCAGGAGGTGTGTGAATTCAGCAAGTATTTCGTCGAGAAACACAAATCTAAAAATTTGGTGTTTGGTTGAAAGAAGTTTCTTGTTCAGTACCAATTTAGTACAAAGTTGACGTTCAATCGATGCATAGTCATACTTGATATTTTCTCCTTCTTTGGTATAGATGTAAGAATTAATTAAAAAGCTGTCATCCCATGCGAACAATATGGTATCTTTATTGGACTCGGGAAGCGGAATAGTTTCCAAAGCCGCAATTTGATCGTCACCCATTTGCACCTTCAAAGCTGGACATCTTCCGGATGTTGCAATGCGGTATGTCTTCAAGAGAAACTGATTCTGTATTTCAACCAAAACATTTATGATAGTTTTGAGCTGACCAGGTTGATCTTCACTCTGATCAACGCAGACTTCCAACTCTCGCTCATCAGACATCTGTCCGAATGTTGGTTTATTGCCAGTGATAGTCTCCCAGCTCTGCTCGATAGCGTTCCAGGAATTCTTAAAACGAGTAAAATGCTCGCTGCTTGCAGATCCCAACTCCTTGAACTCCTTGATTCTTTTCCGTGCATCCTGTCTCTTTATTCGATGACTCAACCTATTGAACACTAATCGATACCAATCAATAATTGGTTTCATGTGACACAGACACTCCAATTGGTCCTTCACAGAAATAACCAGACACAAGAACATGTGTCTTTTGCCAAGCTCGTCTGAGAAGTGTATATTATTTAAGACGTCCATTTTGAAGTGCGTGAATGTCTGGTTTTGTTTGTATCGAAAGAATCTTGGGAGTTGCAGAGAACTTTGTTCACAGAGTTCGTCAATTTCAACTGCTAAATCGTTGTCATTTAGTCCCATACATCTGTACAACTGTTTCTTGAAATTTTGCAAGTATTCAGATCTATATACATCCACGATGATTTTGGAAAACTCCGTTTGAAACGATAAGGATTTAAAGGATTCCGTGTGTTGTAGTATGTCTGAGGACTTACTGATAACTCTATGTAGGAAGACGGCGGTATTTTCGATATTTCTTTGCAACAACGTTTGTAGTACATTCCAATCTTGGTCTATTTGTTCCAAAAGAAATTCTTTAATCTTCATTGTTGCATCAATGTCTACTGAATCTTCGATGCGAAGATTAAATAGCTCCAGTTGGTCATTTTCTATCAGCTTATCAAGTTCATTATCTTCAGGACGGATATAGTGTCCCATCAGGAAGATGCTATGCGTAATTATACTCAGTACCCGGTAAGCAATGGGATGAATAGTTCTGATTGATAAATCCGGCCGCAGGAGCTCCTCCTCTGACCTTCTATGATAACCAGTTGTCAATGTGTCTGCTTTACTTCTACTGGCGTTTGGACTCTGAAATGATACCTGCTCCAAACTGGCCTGGCAGGTTGGACACCTCAGCTGCTTTTCATCTTCAGAAGATGTACTTTGCGAGCCTATAACTTGTTCGCTACATGAAGGACAAGTTAATATCCAAGATCCTGATATTTCCATATTTTCTGCGGTCAGTTTTGGTACTGGAGTCCCACTAACAGGCAATACCATGGACTTTACTGGATTAAGACACTGATAAAACAAACCGCTGTTACACTGCACTAAAATGATAGATATAATATGTGCTATAACTGATATTTGTTGCAAGACATTTTTCACGTCGCTTCCGCGCTTCCTTGCAAATGTTTGAAACTCAGATAAAATTGTCTCATCTAGCAGAAGTTCAAGAAATCGTGAAAACTCTTTCTGCGTTTCTGATAAGTTTGCTCTAACCTTTCTTGCAATCGTTTCCATGAACTGCTTTTCGGTACTTGCTAACTGCTCTGTCATACTTCTACCTAGAACAACACGCTCGACAATGACTGCCGTTAAAGCCAATGTCATCTTCTTTTGGTTTTTAGCCTTAACAAGAATGTCATCTAAACCGAACTCGCTTTCTTGCGTCTTGGTATCTTCAAATTTCTGAAATTTCTCTTTCACTTCTCCAAAGCATTCCACGTCACTCATAGGGCTGTAATTTACGCTTGTTGCCGATAATTGTAATTCGCCCAAAACAACTTCAAGCTGATCACAAATGACCACTAAATCGTGCATGGAGTACATTTGCCGGAGATGTTTAAGCAAGTACACTTTCAATGCAAAGACTCGCTTCTTTATCAATTCGTCTTCTTCTAAAGATATTCTAAAAATGCAGCTCAACTTCTTCTTCAGATCTTCTTTTGGAATTTTCGGCCATATTTTAAAAAGAGCTGAAATCAGTGCTATTGAGAATATCAACTGCATCGTACAATCACAACTCTTTGCAACTACAGATACTGATTTCTGAAGTATCACTTCATCATCTCTATCGAGTTGCCCAAAGATGATTCTTTGTATCAGATCACAACATAAGAGGGCAACAGGATTGTCGATTTCATCTTGTAGTTTCATAAACGTCTCCAACTTATACAGATTCGGAAACTGGTCCTGGTCAATGCAGATTTCATTTCTAATTACCCCGAGCCCTGTCGGAAGAAAAGATTCACCTGGGTTTATACCATCTTCAACATCTCTTTCTATAATCCGATACAACAAGGGACTAGCGTATGCTTTCAGATTTCCGTCTTTCTTATTGCACATTGTTTCCAGCGCAGTTGTCAAGAAACAGTCATCTGGATTCGCATCAAAGGCTCTGATAAAAAATGTCCCTTCAAAGTCTTCTACCATCTGTACTGACAAATCGTCTTCTGCTTTCCTCCTAAAATATTGGATTTCGTTATTAATGACTCTAAAGACTTCAGCTGTTGCTAATGTGTTTTGAAGGTTATTTCCTAGGTCAGCCAAATTCGCTAAGCGGAGTTCGGTCTCATTAAAATGTTGTATCAAAGCGCAAAAGTTCCTACAAAGACTCAAAAACTGAAAAACGCACGATGTATCTTCTGCGATTCTCCCAGCACAGAGTATAACTGATGTTGCCTTCTTTCTCCACGCAGAACAACCACCGACAGATGTCAAAACATCACGAGTTGGTAACGTAAGCTCACATACCCGTTCCACTATCTTGTCCATATTTTCTGGTTGCCAGTGTATTTGACCCTCACCATGCTCACCGCCATTTGAAAATTCAATGTATATTGATATCAGTTGCAATTTTGCCAGAAGGAGATATTTTGTCGTCAACATATGGAAATAGACGATGGCAACTTTTGAAACTGCTTTCTCATACTTCTCTGTCATCGGTTTGAATACGGTTTTGAGAAACATATGCAGCTGCTGAAAGCGTTCTTTCGGTAGGAATTCGTGAAGATTACTTACAAAAACTGTAAATAAGTCTTTAAGAAATGTGTCCACATGGGTTTCAAGATAGTCGTGGAATTCAGCTTCATTTACGGCTTGTCTAACAGCGTTTTCTAATGTCAGCAACAAAGTATCTGGAACATCAACATATGTATCATTGTCGGCTGTCTTGCTATTCATAATTTCTTGGCATTGTTTCATTTGTGTTTCGATTTTCTCATGAAACACCATAAAGAATGGAAACTGAAGGGTCAATGGTTTGTTGTAAATAACAAATGAAGCTGGGCCCATAGGCTCAGGAATAGATGAAGAGCAAATATCAAGTATGCTACTGGATTGAATACAGAATTTCCAGAAGTCAATTGTGCCTGCGTCAGAGGAACCTATTTCAATCCAAGCTGAATTACTTTCTATGAAGAACAGAAACTTTGCTAAAATTCGCCGAATTTTCTCTTGCACTGTTTCTCTTATCGTCGCATCGAATGTGCCATGGATAGACAGTAAACTGATGTCAGAAGCAACGGCAGCGAGCCAGCCATATCGTTCCTGTGGTTCTTGGAAAGCAGGAAGGTGCGAACTGTTCTTGTTCTTGATTAGATTAGCCTTTAGTAGAGTCAGAATGTTATATTCTCTGATCTTTGTTCTAACATCTGAGACGCTTTCCATGTTTTGTTTTTGTAAGTATCTGATGCATGACAACGCCCACATCACTTCGTCGATTGCAATCTTCACAAAATCCACTACGTCCTCCTTAATCAGCTGGAGTACCGTTTTACTACCACGTTCACCAACTATTGTGTTGAAAGAGTATGATGGCGGGAATAGACTATCAATTGTCACTTGGTCCCAGCCTTGGATAGAGCTGTATTGCCACGACGAATCTGAGAATTCAGTTTCTCTTCGATCTACATGTACTATAATACAAACATGTTTCGCAATTGTTGGTTTGCCCAATGTCTTCATAGCCTCTTGTTTGCAATCATGTATCAAATATCTGGCAAATGACATGCGTGGGCCGTCAACTTGAGGCGAACATTGTAGTATCAGTACGGTATCCATTCCTTCAGATTTTTCTTTAAACAAAAACTTACGTACCATCTCTGTGAATTCACGTTCGCTTCTAAAGTTGGAGAGTCTTTCAACACAAGCAGTAATCTTGGCATTGACCATGCTCTCTAGATCGTCGTGAATGCTGGTGTGTGTGTAGATAATTGTCATCGATGACTCGGCTTTATTTAAGAAGTGTTCAAGCCCATGATGATGTGGAAGTTCCTCGTATCGTTTCTCAATGTCTATGAATTCTTCAGGACTTTGTGTTGAAAGCTTAGATCTGGATGCTCGTATGAGCCCATCTGGGCATATTAAAGAAATCAATTTGTTTTTAGATTGCTCTAGTCTATTATCATATGTCAGGTTATTGTTAGCCATATTGCAAACAACGGAAGTAACCATGCTGTCGTGGTAACCAAGAAAGACATCGGTTTCGTCAAAGTCAGGACTTGGTTCATTCTCTTTAATCACTCTGAAACGTTTTGTCCATGAATGTATTTGGTCGACTGCTCTCCTTTGTTCGGGTGACAAAATAGCTGATATGGTTAAAAATTGTTTTTCAAACCTGTTCAGAAATGGTGGATCAGAGGTATCTACTTCATCTTCATTTATAAGTACGATACATCGGAAATCTTTATTGACTTCACACAAGGGACTCTTGATTGGTCCTAGGGCTATGCGACATGATGTTCTGCCACCAAAGACGGTGTAGTTTTGATTTAGCATGTCATACAGGCTGCCGTAGATACTTTTCAACCCCTTAAGAACAATCGTAACTCCTTGTTCCATGTAAAGGATGATGTTACTCAAGACTCTGTAGAAATAATCTTCTGAGACGTCATTTTGGAAATGACTTCCAAATAGGATCTTGTACTTTCTGCCTTTAAGCTGTTGCTCTAAAACCGACCGTAATAAATCATCATTAGTAATATCGTTGATAATCATAAGGTGACGGGCCAGTCCATCACAAACATTTTCGGAAATCATTTCCAAAGTGCGACTTAATGGCTTTTGTCTTTTGTCAATAAGTCCCTGTTCTGAACAAAATGAAGCCATACTATCTTCTGACTGACCACATCGAAACCCTCCAAAGTTTCGTCTTAAGCCTGTTTCTAACATTGCTGCAATATCGATGTCTGTTACATTCTCTGACTGTTTTTTACCTTTCGTAAGTGTTATTGAAACATATTTGATGAAAGCATAATAGTCTCTAAGTCCATGAAAATGTCTGTGTTTTGTGCCTGCAGTATAATTGATATATGCATCAGTCACTTTTTTCAACAAATCATCAGAAATAAAACGACCACAGTCTTCATTTATGGCATCTCGTATAGTTTTAGCTGTCACAAGTAAATCACAAGCGGGTGGTTCCACACGTGACAGATAAACTGCTCTGTTCATTTTTGCTGGATCAAGTGCATAATTTGATATTCCGACGACGGACACTTTTCCAGAATCTTGTTTGGGTTCGAGAAGCGAATGCAAAACCTTTAAAGGGTTACTCGGTGAATTCTCTGCAAGTCCAACTTCATCTAACAACACAACTGGTAAAACTCTGGGGTCTGAAGTCTTTTCTTGCGACACATTTTTCAACAATTTCTGAGCCTTTTGAAAAATCTTAATGATGCCTTCCGATGTTGACGACTCTGATCCTTGGTAAGATAGTACGATAACAGCAGGTAGTCTTTTGAAGAATTCTGTTTTGGAATCAGGTCCTCGTAGGTTGCTTTTGATTAGCTGCACTGAGAGAGACTTACTGCTCCCTGGGTTACCTACGACAAATACTGGAATATGGGCAAGGATACATGTCAAGATGATGAAAACATTTTCCCTCAAGGCTGAGTTCTTTGCAACCTCTTTCGGGATATCCATGTTATTGAGAAGATCCATTTGCTCTCCAATAATGACTGCTTTTACATAGTTTGACGTTACATGATGATAATCTTCGATGAAGCATTCTGAGACAATGGTTAAGAACTTTCTTCTAGCATGACTCTCCTCGTCTTCAACAATGCGACAATAGTAGCAGTGAACAAGAGCTAAAATAACTGATCGTAATTTGTACTCATTCTTGATTTCTGCTGCACCCTTTTCGATTTCACTCGTGAATTTGTCGCGCTCGCTTTCTGGAAAGCGTTCCCTAATTTCAGCCAAATCTTTTTTGTCAAACCACCGTGAAAGAAAGAACGATGCCAGTTCTATACAGCGACGAATGTCACGTAAACTTACACAGTACTTGTTATCTTCTCTGTGCCTGGTGAATTTTTGCATTTCTGACACAACCTGAGAGAATACTCGTAGCAGTTTATCGTCTTTCATCTCTGCCTGGATCGTCTTCATCATTTCAGAGATATATCGTAGTTCATCCTTCTCTTGTAAGGCTCCAAAATCCCATACATATGGAAGCATCTGCTTGGGAAGTGGTTCGACTCTGTAGACAAGATTTGACTTTCCGTCATGGTGACATTTTCCACGCAGACCTCCTGATGTTTGTAAAGCACTCTCCTTCCTTACAAGATACGGGTTACATGCTGCTAGGAATACGAGATTCGTAGGCAATTTTCTACCTCCGCACGAATTTCTTAACATGATCTCGCTTAGAAGACCAAGATGATTGCATGTGTTTATTTCATCGAAGAATACCCACACCATGCTGGATTTGACATCTCGTCTTGTCTTTAATTGCTTAGCTTCCTCTATTGGCTTTTGTATAAATTCTTCAATGTCACTTCGTTTAATGCCAGCGTGTATATCCATCGGATAGAAAGGAACCTCGCATATATATGCAATATAGGTAAGTAATAATGTTTTTCCACACCCCGTTTCACCCATAATGATAACAGGTATCCCGGCCATTATCCGTTTATAAATTAGTATCATTTTAAGTAGGTTATCTGGAGTAAGAGCGTAGTCAAATTTTGTTTCATCAAGTTTGTGCTTGCTTGTTCGACATACTTTTTCCAATATGTTCTGTAATTTATCCATCTTTTCATAATCTGGAAGTTCCTTGTTGAGCTGGCTTTGAAAAAGTGTCCTAATTCTTTCATCTACATCTTCAACTTTGCGATAGAAAGGCGTTACCGTTTCAATATCCTGACTGTTAAAGATTAAAAGTGTGTGATTACTTTCTTCCCACTTAGTGATCTCAGTAACTTCAGTTTTTACCTCTTGTTCTACCAAAGTATCACGGGTTTTAAAAGGAGTAAGTGGTGTAAATGCCATAGCAATCTTATCCAATTCATGAAAGAACTGCGATCTCACGTTGTGTACATCAACTGTGCGTTTTATAGTAGCTGTTGAGAGAAAGTTGGAAGAAGATAAGCTACGAAGCTCTCCAGCCAAGACGCTCAAGTAGATTTCCACTGAGGCGAATGACATTCGATATTTCGGCACACGTTTGAATTTTTCCTTAAGAAGTTTTTGGCACTCATAATCCACTAAAGCGGTTTTGCAGTCCTCTCCAACAAATCTGATATCCTCCGAATCGAGTGTGTGTTGTTCCTCAGCGCGCAAATAGTGACAGACAACCTGTATGGATGAATTGATTTCGTTGCTGATGATAAAGTCATCGAAGTTTCTCCATTGCAGATGCTTTCTTGCGAAAATTGATAAAAAAGAAATATCATTGCAAGTCCCTTTCGATGAAAGTGTTGTGCGACTACTTTGATTCTGTACAGGGATATGAAACACGTGAGACTTTCCGTCACGAGGTGTACCTTGATTTGCAATTTCTACGCAAATGTAATCAGTGTCGAGGGAAAATACATGCTGCCTGCTTTGGACAATTCCAAAAACCGTCAACTCCAGTATCCATGCATCAAAGATCTGTTGATTTGATATAGTGCCTACGTCAATGTGTAGCATCGTGTTTTTTGTAATGGTGAGTTGACTGAATTGCTTGATTAAGCTATCTCTGTCGATTGATCCATAGACACTTACATTAACTACATCCAAATTGTTCTTCAATGCCTGAGTCTTTACGTATTCTGTCTTCCCAAGTCCTGGTGTTTCCGAGGTGACGATTTCAAAATGGCTCCATTTCTTTCCCAGATATTTTGCCATTTGATCTCTACTGAGACCTGTTACAGAATGAGTCACAGCAGCAAATGAACGGACTCGTCCTACGAAAACCTCGGTTTCATTCGTAGAAATGATAATTGCTAGCATGAAGTGCTCGCCCGTCTTGTGCATCGCAATCATTTCATTTATGATGTAAGCACGAACATCCCGTGACAATAATTCTGCATTGACAATTGTAAAAAGGATATCTGGCTTGTTTCTACAAGCACCTCGGCATCGCTGCAGCAAGAGTTCAGCCTCCTCCATTAAAGTGTCTTGGTGACAAAATAGAACTTGCCATGATCGGGGGAACTTTACAGTGGTGTCCTGGTACAACTGAAGCAATACCGACACTGGATGACTTTCTCCTTCCTCAATTGCTACCAACGAAACTATTCCAGGCTGTACACGGTGTAATTCGGGCTTTGGAGACGTGCTTAAAGATATTTTTGAACGTACAGTCCCGGTATATATTTCACCAGTTTCTTCGGTCTGGGCATAAGATTCGAAAGAACTGAATGTTTCTCCAGTATCCGCAAGCACACGGGTTTCTAAAGACTGACCAAGTTTCATAAGATTTTCCCTTAGGTCAGCCTCATGTATAAGTCTCTCACTTCCTTCTGTCAAGCCAGTATCGTCATCTGTGAGTATGTCATCTAGCTCAGCGTAGGTGAAATTTGCTTCGGGTTGCTTCAAGTTTAGTTGTTTCAAAATGGTCTCAAATGTGGACTTCTTAGATCTGTTTGCTTGTTCAAGCATCCACAGCTTACTTCCATCAAAGAAATTCATGTAATAGCACTCTAAACGGACCTCTCTCAGGATATTTGCCCATATTTGGTATTTGTGTTGCAAGATTTGATGCAAACTGGTTAAGTCGTGAGACTTGCTGGAAATTGTTCTCCAAGTCATCGGCGAACCTGATTTGCAAATACTGGATACATATTGAAAATACCCACCATTGTACAGATCGTCAAGAAGGTCACTTATATGTGTTGCGTCAGTAATGATTCTGATGAAGTTTTTATAGCATAGCACATCATCTGACGAAAGTACTTCATTCATTTCTGAGTTAATAGCGAGAAGAGCTCTGCTTTTTGTGTCCTGAAGATCATCTAATGTCATATGCTTCTTAATACATGTACTTGTTTCATAGAATAATTCGGATACATATGAGTCGTCTCCTTGAAGACTAAAACAAAAGATCCCATTTTCAATAGTATCTTTTATGATTAGTCTAGTTGTCTCTTGTCGGTCTGCAAGTGTGAAGTAAAGATCTTTAATGCTGGAAAGGGTAGACTTGCATGCATTGATTTTCGATATAAGTGAACTTTTACAAGAGTCGCTTTCCACTTCATTTTCAAATTCAATTACCTGACTAAGCATGTCAGGCTTCGTGATGTCTAAAAGTGACTGAATAAATCTATTGACATCTATGATATCGGCGACTAATCCAATGTGAAGAGAGCTCCTGTCATCCTCTTCGATAATGTCACCAAGATTTCTGAGATCCTCTTCATTCTGTATGATGAGGACTAAAAACTCTACAACATCTCCACATTTGGAAAGCTCTGACAATATAGGCCAATCTTTTACTTTGCCTTCGTAGTTTCCATCAATCCAGTTTATTGTATCATGAAGTTCTCCTAAACAAATATTTTCCATTTCTGGTGATTTTAAGGCTCCATGCATACCTACAGAGTATTGAATTTTGAAAATAGTTTTGAAAATTTTGCAAACATCAAAGAGTTCGTGACAATTGTTTCGACTAATGAAACTCGTAAGTGCTATCTTCACCTCTTCTTGTATTGCATGAATATTGGTTTCTTGAAATATTTCCAATTCTCTATCCAACGTGTCTGTGTCAGTGATATCATGTAAATATGTGGCCACATTAGACACTTTTGTTTGTAACCCATGCCGCACTATATTCTTCCATCCCTCCTCATACATATCATAACACACCTCAATTATATCTTTGAAATCCTTTAAGCTGATTGCAGAATTAGAGCCTTTGAAATGGTCTAAACAGATATTGAAGAAAACTGTTGAATCAGAAACATCAAAGATTCTAGAAAATTCTACAACTGATTTTAATGATTTCCAAATGTCCGCAAGACATCGAATCTTTTCTTGTGCACTCGAACTTGATCTAATAATATGATGTGTAGCATAGATTAGTTCGTTTCCATTGAATTTAAAAGGTTCTCCATAGAAGCACATCTTGAGATGGTCAAAAGAAATCTTGTGACTGAACAATTCGTTTTCATACTCATTTAGCACTGTCTGGTTGCATTTCGAACGTGACTGATCATCTAACATTGAAGGAGCAATGGCAATCCGGTAACAATGGAAAAAAGCACCACCTCTTTTGATTTCACCGGGTGGACATTTCGCTAGGAAGGACGTCAGGTGTGAGAGTAAATCACACTGTTGATCCTTTTCTAATTCTGGTAAAACGAAGCTCAACCAGCCGGAATGTAGGAAGTCTAATACGTACACTAATTCTTCGCAGAGGCCATTTGAGACTGTCTGGCATAACTTTTCAAAGAATTTCATGTTCGTATCTTGATCAAGGTATCGGTAAATATGCTGTTCTGTTGGCCATTTTAATAACCGTACTTCACTACTTCGACTACTCTTCCACTTCATCAAATCAATTGCACGTTTACTCAAGCATTTCCAAACTCTTACCCTTTTATCAATTGGTCTTTGATTATGATCCTGTTTAAACCAATTGATACATTTTAACATTCCATTCACAGAAGCGATATTGTTGACTATGTATCGAAAGATATCAAAGAACTTTGCTTCATCTTTGTTACTGCCTTCGTTGCGACATAGCTGACGAACAGTTTGTGAAACATATTTTTCGACGTCATTCCAGTTGTGTGCAGTGACGGCAATATAACGAAATTTCGACGTTGTCGTCAATCTACGAACATCATCTCGTGTGATATGTTGTGCGAGGTAGTAAAGAGCATCTAACGTTGAACTGTCAGCGCCTTTAAGCAGGCCATCCACGAAGTCCTGCGATAAATGTAGGTCTTCAGGAAGTGTCTTCTGACATCGCAATGCTTCAAGAAAAATGACACTTTTTTCCACAGAATGTAAGTTTGTTGATGAAGAAATCTTCAATTTCTGTAATACATCCAACATAAAAAAAATTTGTGTCTGTGATGACTTTCCTAGTCTGCAATCCAACCACTTATTTACATATCCTTGCGTCTTTGAGTTGTCACCTTTTGTGTTGAATGCGGAGTTTAGTGTCTCCAATAGAGATTCTACATCGCCATCACCAATGTCGGTGTTATTTTGCAGATGTTTGTCTAACAATATCAATGATCCCTGAATCAATTGTCTTGCCAGATTTTCAGATTTATCATGAATAATTACGGATAAAGTACTTGACTGGCGTGTATTCATGTATTCTTGTTTCCTTAGTAGACCTTTTTTGTCTTCAATTTCCCACCATACAAAAAACACTTCAGCCTCTGTCAGACATACTTCGGTTGTGGCAAATACCCATTTAGCCTTGTCAAAATGAAGGTCTTTGTAATCCTCGAACCTTGCCTCAAATTCCATAGTCATAGTGTCGGGAACAGCATTTCTTGATTGTTTCTTGCTTGTTTTCTTCAAATGAATTCGTTCTATATCGTCATAACAACCACTCACCACGGCAGCACAAGTCAATTTCTGTATACCATAAAATGAAAAATGATTAAAAAAAATATAAAAGAAATGCAAGAGAATAATCAGTAGTTTGCAATCAATTCCCTGGACTTACTTGTGTAATTGAGTTAGATGTTTCACGTTCTATCCAGGGCACATCGACTGATGTCTTGACGGCAAAATGTTGTTGATCTGTTTCGGGGTCCGAAGGAACTACCGGAAACGCGTAGAAAACCAGCAAAGAGTAGCGCAGGCCTCCTTCACGATTAAGTGATGGGTTCTCTTGTTTCACGCAGATGGCGTCCTCGACACCTATCCAGATAGCACAGTTTAGTTGGCTCAACGTTGGACCAATGTTAATCGATTACGTTGGCCCAACATTGGCAAATGACATCGGGCCCCATATTATTTTGTCCATCGAGCCGACATCGATGCGATGTTGGACCAACGTAACGTCTGCATCCTGTAGGCTGAATGTTGGACCGCAGTGAGTCGTGAGCAGGCGAGATTTCCTTTTCTTCTATACGATATTATACCGTAAAATATTTAATTGACCGTGCATTTGATGTTTAACATGAATATTAATGTAAAAAATGGCAGTCTGTAAAATATTTTAAAAGCCTTTTAAAATCGAAAATATAGACCTGGAAAACAAAACATGTTGCATATTTATGTATAAATATTGTGTAAATATAATGCAGTTACATTTTTCGAAATATGTGTGACATTTCGTGCAATTTTATTGGCAAGTTATTTCACGCGATA
>JXSR01S024634.1:31996-42980 GCA_000969725.1 Ophiothrix spiculata
CCAATAAAACAGTGCAATTTTCTATCTAAAAAAATATTAGATTTTGCGCAAAAAGAGACAATTACTGCAAGTATATGGCAAATGGCAACTTTTGTTTACACATTTGAAAACATATCTGCATGCTATTGACTTGAAACTTACAGAACATTTTAGAATTGTTGATTCCTTCATTTATTAGCAAAAAGTCCGACAAAAACGGACATTTAGAATTTTTATAACGATTTTTTGAAAAAGTGACAATTTTTGCCAAAAGTCGATTTTTTTTTTCAGTACAGAAATACTTTGTGACGTCATAATTACGTAACGCCTTGACCGATTTTCATGATCTTGGTATCGATGGAAAGAAGTGACCCTACCCTATACTATAGTATCAAACAATATAACGTTTGGGGTCCAAAGCTCAAAATCACAGGGGGTGGTAACCCCCCCCCCCCTTCATACTATATTTTCATTCGGGCGAAGCCCCATTTTTTTTTTTTACAGTTTACATGATAATAATCAAAAACAAGGAGAAATTGAGTGTGAAGTTTGGTCAGTGACTGAAAATGGGTGGCAATAGGGGTTGGGTAACGCTTGTGACAGGGGAGAAGGGTCAAGAAATTAAAGTGGCACCTCCCTCACATATATAGCATGAGCAAATATAGGGAAGTGGGTCCGTATGTAGGTCCGTAGCCCCCGGAAGCTTTCGGTGTTTTGCGCTTTTGAGTGCCTTGGTCTTATTTATCATATATCGATATTGCCAATTCAACGTAATTTTAGCCTTCCCCATACGGCAGCGCCAGGGGAAACGTATCCCCTTTTCCAAGGAAAAATGTGCTGTTTTATGAAATAATCGCTATATTATGCCCAGTCAGTTCCCAGTTATACAGAACTAATCGAAATTAAACGCACCGCTTGTAGGTAGGGACAAATGACAATGTCTTTTGTATGTTATTTCTCAATTTGAAGAAAAAACCTCAACGGATGGAATGCATTGTAAAGGCAAAGCTAAATAAAAGAAGTGACCCTTGACCTGCGTTCTCCATATTTGCTCCAAATACAAAAACCTCTGCAATAGAAGGGCCGTTTTGGTTCAAACGGTTTTGGATTGTTAAGATCACTTAGTGAAATTGTGCACGAGGTTTATTGTCTGCTGTGTTTTACAGCAAAACGTACTCAATTTTGATATTATTTTTGTTCGTTTGTTTGTTTGTTTTTATGTCTTGTTTATGTTCAATATGTTCCCATCTTGTTCACTGAGAGAAATCAATGAAAACTTATTTGTAAATTGAATATCGGAATGCAATAGTGACTCAAGTCCACTGGAATAGTTTTAAGAAAATCAAAAATCCTTCACAGTATGTCTGATATTAAAGTTATGCCGATTTGGCTCACAGGGTATCATTGCCATTTGAAACATTATTTTTCTATAGTATTTGTGCTTTCAACGTTTTTCATGTGGTCATTTTAGACAGTGGACTTGGATTTTGCATTCATATGTGCTTTATGTATAAATTTTTATGTAAAAAGGGGGAAAGATCCATCTGGATCAAATTTGATCTAACTGCAAAAGTTATAAAGTATTGGCATTGTACTACTAGCAATGAAACCTTAAAATTACCATTCAATCAAATCACCAATGAGAGTGAATTTCAACTCCAATTGTACAGATGTTTTTGAAAATTGCTTATCTGATGATAATGACAACAAATTGTAATCTCATTTTTTAGAGCATGAAGTTTAATCTACTTGACACTGCTGATATTTTTTGAAACCAATGATTGTAATAATAGGGTAGCACGCAAGATTTTTCCCTGATGATCTGAAAGAAACACCCGGTATTAATAACAACAAGTTGACCATGCTGTGTAGTAATGTAAGAAGTGCAACTAAGAATTTTGAATTATTCGACATAAGTCTCAAAATGTTGTTGTCGGTATTGTATGCCACCTGACTACAATATTGTTGATTTTAATAATTATGCTGACAAAATCTTGAGTACAATTACGAATCAAGAAAACAAGCTATTGTTCATGATAGGGGACTTCAATATTAACTTGTTAAACAATGATTGTGCATGAACCAACTGGTGAATTTGTTAACATCTGTTATCCTATTTGCTTTATCCTATATAGTATATTCAAACCAACAAGGATAACTTACGATATTGTCGGCAACTGTTATTGATAATGTACTTACTATAATGCTAAACAAATATCAGGTATTTTGCTAAGTGGTATCGGCGATCATCTGTCTATATGTATATCTACAAACTTAAATGTATATGTGTCCCGTCATATCTAAAGGTACCTTAATACCGGCATACTAAATTACGAGATACAGGCCATTGAAGCTGAGCATAATCAAAAATCACGTCCAAGGACGAATTTCTAATTTCATCAGAAATGTTACCTATGAAGTGTATTCTACCATATTAATCAGGTTTCAACATCCAAAACATAACACAAATGTTTTAAAAATCGATATAAAAATCCTTTCCCTATTGAAGTTTTACCAGTACAGAAACTTTAAACTTTGTTTTCTCAGAACGATAGTTTTCTGAATCAGACCGATGCCTTTTACCAATTTCAATGTAACTTTGCAATCAAACATCCAATAACCAAAAGCAAGGTGTCATTTTAAAGCTTAAAATATAATCTTTTAGATAAGACCAAAAAATCTTAAATTTTAATTTTGCCGACCTTAAGGTACCTTTCGATATGACGGGTCACATATAACAAAAATGTTAATGCTTCTGATGTAGAAATCAAGGACTCAAGTACACAAAACATTGATTTTACTCATATACAAACCGAGTTTGTTTGATTGGGATTCACTATGTGCAAATCATGATGATACTGTCTTATACAATAATTTCATTGAAAAGCTCAATATTTTATGTGACGAATGTATTTTAAAAAAGGTATTTAAAAATGTACCCCAAAAAAGGTCGCCAAAGGCACCTTGGGTTACCTATGTTCTGTTGAATTGTATCGGTAGAAAGAATAGGTTGTATAAAAAATCTATGAAAAAACAACTGAAACAAATGTATCCAAGTATTAGAAGTATCGTAACAAATTAAGGTCCTTATTAAGAAAAGTAAAGCAAAACTGTTTCAGTATTCAACTTGATAAAGAGAAATACAATAAATGGAAAAACTTTGAATTCAATACGCAGGTGTCCTAAAAAGACTGGCGGTGAGTAACAACAACATATACACTGATCCAGCAGAAGTAGCAAACAAGTTCAACGAATTTTTTGCTAATATTGGTCCATCTCTAGCTGGGTCAATTAATTAAAGACTATGGTAAAAACTTTACTGAGTATTTAGATGAAAGTTGTAGTTTTACAAGTTTCTTCAATCTGACTGATGAAAGCAAAAGTTTAAAAGTAATTATTAAATATTTGGGAAATAGAAAAAATCCGGGTCATAGTACGTTAAGTCTGACTTGGTAAAGCCGATTGGAACTGAAATTGTATATCCTTTGAATGTCATTTTTAATACGTCACCCAGCGACGGTGTAGTCCCAGATGCCTTAAAGATAGCAAATGTAGTTTCTATCTATAAAACAAGATTCTGCCGAGTCATTCGGTAACTATAGGCCGGTGTATCAGTTTTACCGTGTTTCTCGAATATTCTTGGAAGAATTATTCGATTATACGATGTTGTAACTTCTTAAATGCAAACGAATCTTTGTGTACTAGACAGTATGGTTTTCGTCAAAAACACTCAACATATCTGGCAGTTTTAGACTTTATTAAAGATCTAAATGAAGCTGTAGATATAACATGATTTAACAGCTGGAATTTTTTTGGCCATATCAAAGACATTTGATGTCATTGACCATGGTATCTTGTTGCATAGATTATACCATTATGGCTTTCGTGGAGTTTCCCATAACTGGTTTCAAGATTATTTATCCAACAGAAAATAATATTGTTCATATATATAATAATGCTAAATCATCCTATGAATTTATTACTTTTGGAGTATCACAGGGTACTATCCTGGGTCCTCTTCCCTTTATTATGTACATGAATGACATTTGTAGAACATCAAATAAATCATCTTTTATTTTATTTGCTGATAACACTACTATTTTTTTACTCTGTAATAGTCAAATATTGTGTGATACTGTGAAAAGAAAGTTAAAAGAAATTGTAAACTTGTTTCAGTGTAATAAATTGCCATTAAATGCTTATAAAACAAATCATTTCCTAAAACACCATACTAAAAGTATCTAACACGTATTATTTCAGATTATCATCACATTTTTCTTGATTGGTGTAAACACCGCTGTTTGATCACCAATAATATATAGCCATTTATAGCCAAAGACACATTATTGGTGGCGCTATTTCTATAAATCAAGCTTCCCGGTTTTAAGAATTTATGAACCTAAGTTTTGACATTCGCCACATGGATAAGGTAAAGGAGACCAAAAAAATATTCATGTTAAATTCACACACTAAATATTTAATTTATGCAATATGCATACAATTAATAAAAAAATGAATAGCACCACCAATACAGAAATCTCAAAATATGGGCTAAAAATTATGTATTTTTGATCTAAATTGAGCATTTTTGGAGATGAAATGTGAATTTCAATTATGCCAACAAATACAGCAGTTCAACATCTAATGCCAGAACTAATTTAATCATTTTTAAGGGCCTGTATTTATTGTAATAATGCATTATTGTCGAAAAATAAAAAAAAAATGAACCCAAGATCGAACAGCGGTATAAATTTAGACGTGTGTCTGAAATCAAATTTCTTGGTATTTCTCTTGATGATAATTTGACCTGGAGATCACGTATCAATAGTATTTGTATTTCATTTATTTATTTATTTATTTATTTATTTTTTAAATAAAATACAATTAATCAAAAAATGAATATCACTAAATAATGAAATCTCAAAATATGGGCTAAAAACTATGTAGTTTGATCTAAAATAAGCATTTTTTGGAGATAAAATGTGAAATTCAATTATGCCAACAAATACAGCAGTTCAACACCTAATTCCAGAATTGATTTAATCACTTTTAAGGGCCTGCATTTATTGTAACAATACATTTTTGTCGAAAAATTAAAAAAAATTAACCCATCAAACAGCGGTATAAACTTAGACGCATGTCTGAAATCAAATTTCTTGGTAATTTCTCTTGATGATAATTTGACCTGGAGATCACATATCAATAGTATTTTTATTTCATTTTCTTTTTAAAGATTATTTAATCCCAGATAAGGAACTTGCTGTATCCTGTGTGAAGAAAACCAAAACTATCAGGTATACTCTCCATCAAACCTTCTGCGCATTGGGTAAATATGGCACTCTAGTGATGTACTTCAACAGGTGCTGTTTAAAATGTTCTTTACCACACTTTCCTTGTTGGTTTCCTATGTTCTTGTTATTTTGAAGAAGCATCATTTAGGGGAGCTTGTGTGGTCTAGCGGAACAGAGCATGTCTCGTAATCAGTAGGTCGTGAGTTCGAGCCCTCTTTAGAACAAATGTGTCCAAGTATAATAAGGATCTAACAAATTAAAGTCCTTATTAAGAAAAGCAATGCAAAACTATTTCAGAAATCAACTGGATAAAGAGAAATATAATATACATGGAGAATTCTAAATTCAATACGCAGGTGTCCTAAAAAGACTGGCAGTCAGAAATTTGTGAGTTACAAAAAAAGATTTTTTTTTGTTGCTAATATTGGTCCAACTGTATCTGGGTCAATTAAACACTATGGTAAAAACTAAGTATTTAGATGAAAGTTGTAGTTTTACATGTTTCGTCAATCTTACTGATAAAAGTGTAATTTTAAAAGTAATTATTAAAGATTTGGGAAATGGAAAAGGTCCGGGTCATAGTAAGTTAAGTCCGACTTGGTAAAGCCGATTGGAATTAAATTTGTATACCCTTTGAATGTCATTTTTAATACGTCATTCAATGACGGTTTAGTCCTAGATGCCCTAAAGATAGCAAATGTAGTGTCTATTTATAAAAAGATTCTGCCGAGTCATTCGGTAACTATAGGCCGGTGTATCAGTTTTACCCTGTTTCTTGAATATTCTTGGAAGAATTATTCATATACGATGTTGTAACTTCTTAAATGCAAAAGAATTTTTGTGTACTAGACAGTATGGTTTACGTCAAAAACACTCAACATATATGGCAGTTTTAGACTTTATCAAAGATCTAAATGAAGCTGTAGATAATATTATGCTTTAACAGATGAATTTTTATGGACCTATCATTTAATATCATTGACCATAGTATCTTGTTGCATAAATAACACCATTATTGCTTTCGTGGAGTTTCCTACAAATAGTTTCAAGTTTATTTATCCAACAGAAAATATATTGTTCAGTTAATACTGCTAAATCATCCTATGAATTTATTACTTGTGGAGTACCACAAGGTTCTATCATGGGTCCTCTGATAACACTACTGCTATTTACTCTGATTGTAATAGTCAAAGATTGCGTGATACTGTGAATAGAGAGTTAAAAGAGAGTTACTCAACAGATCTACACAAAAAATAGCTTTTACCTCCAAGCCGTTTCTAGTAAAATGTAGTTATATCTAATGTTTCATGTTTATAACTTAAATTTATTGTTGACATATTCCATTTTTGTGCTTGAAAAAGTATTTTGGTGGCCATTTTGGACTTCAATATAGATGGAAAGTTTGAATAGTAGGTATGTAAATGACATGGATTTTTCGTTGCACTGTCTCAGTACAAAAGTCGTCGCATGCCAGAAAAAAACTTTCTATAGGCCAGGGAACAATACTACCATCAAAAACTGTTCGTAATCTTGGAGTAATCTTTGATACCACCATGTCAATGTCAAATCAGGTTGCCTCGCTATCACAAAGCGTTACATACCATCATCGTAATATTTCGGCGCTTCTTTGATTTCAACACATGCAACTCTGTCATTCGTGCATTAATAATATCTAGTATGAACTCCCTAGCAGATTCGGCTCCAGGTTATTTAACATCTTGTCCGGAGCCATACGTCAAGGACTTTGCTCTGCCACAGAAACAACTAGACTCGCAGTTCCAAAATATCATACCCGGAATTTACACTCAGCAGCTGACAAATCATTCATTTTCAATGCACCTATTATCTGGAACTCACTGCCAATATTAATACGTAATATACTAGTTCAATACCTGTATTTAAGAAAGAGTTAAAAACAAACATGCAAATGTAGTCATTTTTAAGGTTTTGTTGCATATGTTTCATTTAAGTGTACATATATTTTTGTTTGTTTGTCTTTTAGGAATGGTGCTATACAAATGCATATGTATATGTGTATGGTTTGTTGAAAATTAAATCTAGTTTGAACATTTCAATGATATTTGGCATTTAAAGGTTATTGCAATAAGTTTTAATGAAAATATGTCATTTTGTTGGTCATTTAGAACTTGAAATATGCAAATGACTTAATTTTATGCCTTTGTTCTATAGACAATTTTCATGCGTACAAATATCAAATTATGATGTTCAGGTGCCAAAATGTAAACACAAGATATTTAAATCAACAGCCATTTTGAAAATAGCATCTTTCCGAGTGATCATCAGAACATAATGATACCATTTGTATAATATTTGAGGAATGCATTTTCGAGGTCGTGGACTGAAGCAGGTTGTCAGCCAAGATTATGATTACTCTAGTTAAGTAGTTTCAAAAGGAATGTTACGACATCTATAATACTTGTGCCTCAATGACTAATCAGTCAGCAATCCAATCTTGTCTTTTAGACTAGACCTTTTCCTGGCCAAGTCCCCTAAAACGCTAGCAGAGCCAAAATGCAGACGCAAACGTTTAATCGGAATCTATTTCGCTCTAAGCTAGCACTTCACTGGCAAAACAACCGGGGGTGGGGGCAACTTGCCCCCCCCCCCTCTCAGGGGGAAATTTAACGGATCCAGGGGGAAAAATAAAGGGGAGGGAAAGAATGAAAAAGAAAGGAAAGGGAGGAATAAAAAAGGAAAAGAAAGAAGGAAAAATAATCGAAAAAGGTAAAAAAAGGAAGAAAAGGGAAAAAAGAGGAAGAAAAAGAAAGAGAAAAGGGAAAAAAAGAAATGGGGAAAGGGAAAGGGGAACAAAAAAAACGATAACGAAGGGAAGGGGGAAGGGAAAAAAGGGAACAACAATTTAAAGGGTAGAGGGAAAGACTAAGAGGGGCAAAGGGGCACGTTTCCCCAGACGCCACCTAAGGTGGAGGGGCGCTGAAATGATGTTTAAAAAATCCAATCGACAATATAAGTAATTTAAACACTCCAGAAACCAACAGCTTTGGGGCTACGCCCCTGAACCCCATTCCTTATAATTGCTCAAGCTAAGTGGAGGAGGTGCCACTTAACATCTTGACCCTTTTGGCCCTCTCTCCAGTCGCAAACCTTACCCCCTCCATACCCCAATTCCCCCACTTTCATTCAGTGACACAAACTTCACACTCATTCCCCCATTTTTGATAATTAAGATGTCAAATGTCAAAAAATTCGCGCTTCGCGCGAATTTCAAGCTATTATGTCAATTTTTAAAATAAAAGGTACCATTTAACATACATTAGTTTTGCAAGATTTTTTTCAATTAAGTCCAACATATTATAACAATTTTAGGTAAAAATGGGGGACGGGAATTTGGGGGTAAAATTCCGTCTGGTGAAATTTTGGAACTTTGCCAATCCCCCCCCCCCCCCGACGACCAACACCTGTTACGCCACTGTATTATTTGAAATGGTATATGTGATGGCTAACACCGAAAGGGGGGACTTTGAAAATGATATCAATTCTGATTTTTTTATTTCATCTGTTGCAGCATTTTCTAAGCTTTAAAATGACACCTTACTTGTTGATATTGATCAGAGCGATCTAATTTTACCAAAAAAGAATCTTATTCTTATTATTTAGTATTCTGTCGTAAAGTCCCCCTTTTCGGTGTGAGTCATCACATATGGCAGTGGCGTAACAGGGGGTGATGCCACATCCCCAAAATTTCCCTCTGATGTCTTTTTCTACCCCCCCCCCCCACCCCCAACAACGGTAGGGATGAGCAACACACAATTTGTTAAGTATTAAGGCAATGCAAATGACAACTTCTGCAGGAAATCTGCAACGTGCACCACCAACCCCACCCCACTCTAAAAAGGCCAAAAACAAGGCAATTGTTTACCTAAAATTCTTTTAAAATATTGAACTTCACGCAAAAGAGGAAACAAAATTGTTGCAAATCTATGGCAAATTTTAACTTTTGTTAACACATTTGCATAATAACTTTTCATTCTTTTTTATTTTCAATTGACACGTTAATTATCAAAAACAAGGGGAAATTGAGTGTAAAGTTTGTGTCAGTGAGTGAAAATTGGAGCAATAGTGGTTGGGCAAGGCTTGTGACAGGGGAAAGGAAGTAGCGGCACCAGCATCTCAATTCTAGGGGGCAAACGGGCGGCAAGACAATTTTCTGGGTGGGGGGCAAAACAATTGGAAAAAATAACGCGCAAAATATTTGGCCCAAAAATGTAACGCGCGCGTAAATTTTCGGACAAATTTGTTTATTTTGGCTAAACAACACCTATTTTTGGGTAAAATAATGATATTTTATAGTATAATTCGCGCGAAGCGCGCAAAATTTGTACCTTTAATGTCAAAATGATCAATAAAAAGGGGTAATTGAGATAAATTTTGCACCTAAAAGCTTCTGAATTTTTTTCTGGGGGGCAAGCAAATTTCTTGGGGGGACAAATGCCCCCCCCCCCCCATGCCCCCCCTCCCCCCGTGGTGCCGCCACTGGGGAACGGCCAAGAAGTTAAAGTGGCAACTCTTCCACATAGCAGGAGCTGTCAGAATTGTCTCCCATAGTTCATACTTAAGTCATACCAAACCTTTTTTCGAGAAGTACAATATGCTTGCAAATAATTGGGTTTATCTATGTACAAATATTATAAGAACTTATTGCCTAGAGGATTTGATGATATATTCATTTATATGAAAAGTGTTCATAATTTATAACACTAGAGTTAAAGATAATTATCGTCATGATATACACAAATTGACCAATGTGCTCTCTCTTGGTCCACGGCTTTAGAACTTACTTACTTAAAAGAGGCCACCTGCCCGGGGCCACCTGTAGGGGAGGGTGTGCCAAGTTGGCCCTCGGGGCGGCTTGGCCCACCTCGTGTTTCTGCTTACGTGACCTTGGGAGAATTATGTAACTGGTGATTTTTGGTTATGCATAAAGCATCAAATTTACCATAAAATTTACAAGACCGAACTCAGCTCTTTGTGTGAGTTATCAATAAAACGAGTTTTTGAGTTACCTTAGTAATCTTTTTGAGCAAAAGTAATTTTGTACTAGTGTCAAAATATTACTTACCTGGTTCAAGTTATTATTATTGATTACGAGGTATGGTACATGCCGAACACATTATGAGATCAAATCCTCTTTATTCTTTGTTCTGTTGGTATACCACGAGGATAAGTCAAAACTGGGACTATCATTACACGTTACTTGCCTTAAACTTTTGTACCGCTGATTTTGACATTTCACTGGTAATAAATCATCCAATATTCAGCCCACCCACTACCATTTGGTCTACTTTGAGGGTTGTGAAGGACATAATGATGCCCTCAAGGCATATTCATGTCCTTCAAGGTATTGGAAATGGTAACTTAGTGGGTTGTGGACTAAATATTGGATGATTTATTACCGGTGAAATGTCAAAATCAACGGTACAAAAATGTAAGGCAAGTAACGTGTAATGATGGGGCGGGTAAGTTGGCCCCAGAGGTTGATTTAAGCCCTTCCCATCATACAATTCAAACAGTCTCTTCCACAGCTTACAAACAGCTCACTGAGTGATCCAACTGCATAGACTTATATGTAAAACTACTGATGGAAAACTTGCTGTAGAAAATTTATCATTTTGTCCAACTGTGAATGAAAAGGACCTTCAAAAAAGGATAATCACAGCTTTTTTTTTTTTTTT
>JXSR01S024636.1:2299-26357 GCA_000969725.1 Ophiothrix spiculata
CCTTATCTATAAAATTTCGAGTGCACCTTTACAACAGAAATACATCTGTTATATTCAACAACAACGGTTAGAAAGAATAATTTATACTAAACTGATGGTTTTCGAACACTATTATTTATGATCTAGCCATTCAGAAATCACAAATTCAAGTCTGAATATAGATTAAAACGCTCTTGACAAGCATACCTCGGATGTGTTTGCATGGTGTTATGGTAAATCTCTACCATTTGATTGTGTGAACCAATGAGAAAATCCACCAGGGCCGTAGAGCACACTCCAGCTTCCCTCCGTGTCGGTAACAGTATAGCAATACTATGGGATGTGTCTAGTACACGGGTACACAGGTCACGAGACACCAAAATTCCACCTGCATGAGGAAATCAGTTTGTCATTATCAAATAATTTTCATTCAAACAGTTAAGAAAATAATAGCTACAATAAAATAAGAAAGAACATCATATCAGGTTATTTCAAATACAATAAAAAAAAGGGGGGGGGCACTTATATACTTTCATGTAGTGTCATCAGCAAGCAGACCCTCAAATTTTGTACCCTAAACACTGACCTGGGCGATGTGTAATCCTAACCCTTTTCACTGACCTTTGTGTAAAAATGATTCCTTTTCACTGACCAATCGTATAAGCACCCTTTTCACTAACCTACCATAAAAAGCCTTAATTCATGGTCTTAAAATTCATACTGTAATCACCGATTACTTGTTCTTAAAATCAATACCCTAAATGCCGATTTGTGCTTGAAAGAATTCTTTAGGCTAATCGCCAAGGATAACCCAAGAAAGCCTCTAATGAAGCTTATTTCCATTGGGGTCCAAGATCTTTCTTTAATTAAATCAGTTTTGAATGCAGGAGGAAGACCGGAGTACCTGGAGAAGAAACTGCGGAAGCGAGCATGGACTGAAAACCAAATGCACATACAGCGCCGGGACCGGGAATCGAACCCGGGACTCAAGTGGTGCAAAGCGAGGAAATTACCGCTACGCTAACCTGCTTCTGAAAGTATACCCATTTTTCCAAAATAACGTGAAATTGATACCCTTATCGCGGTCCTCGCGGTCCGTGACAATTCGTAAAAAAGGTACCCTTTCCCTTGGATTTCTGCTCGCTGATGACCCCATGTTTACACTCATGGCCCCCCC
Organism: Ophiothrix spiculata; assembly: GCA_000969725.1. Lineage (NCBI taxonomy): Eukaryota > Metazoa > Echinodermata > Ophiuroidea > Amphilepidida > Ophiotrichidae > Ophiothrix > Ophiothrix spiculata. The sequence continues at coordinate 3,456 of JXSR01S024636.1, forward strand.
CCTCCGGAGTTCTAACTGCAAATTGTCAGGGCCAAATATGTTATTTTAATGGTTGCTATGTGCTATTGATACTGAAATGGCAATATAAACAATTTACCCTGTCATAGCAAATTATTTCATCTGTGGAAATATTGCTTTGAAAATTGCGCTTTCAAAAAAAAATGATGTAATCTTGAAACAGGCTTATCTCATGCCTCTTTGGTGTCTCCACACCGATCAAAGGGCCAGACCAACTCTAAACAATCTTGCCAGTCGATCAGTCAGTAAGCATTTTGTGGCCTTGGAGACAGTATGATTTTAATGTTTTGATTACTCAATACAGAACATGTGTTGTGCACTAATGATTGGGAGATTTTCTTGCACTATGGAATAAAACGCGGAGTGCAATTAGTGTGTTTTACAAAACTTGTACGATAAACATCTGATATTTGATAGGCTCATTCCCAGGGGCTCAATATTAAATTTGTTTTATATTGCTTCCATATATGATCTGGCCCAGGCTTCACCACTAGTGGAGAAAGTTAGGTCTCGTCAGCTCAGATTCTTTTTCTTCATGCAAATAGTATGCAGACTATGCACTATCATGGGAAAAGGAAACCAGGAAGACAGCTAACCCTTTTTCTGCAATATATCCAAAACCGTTTGAACTGATACAAAGTACATGCTGCGCTAAGAAAAGTTAGCCGAAATGGTTCAGGAGTTGGAGGACAATATTGTAGCTGGAGAAAACTTGTAGTTGCCTGCCACACCGCCAACAGATGATGATGATGTTTTGCGTAACTCTTTGCATGAATTTTGAACTTTCAATCGAGGAACCTTTTTTGGTAGGCTAGCTCATATAGGTCAGATGGGAAAACATTTTTCTTTCTATGTTACTAGCATTTCTTCTAATTAGAAACTTTAAACGTCAATCATATGACAAACATGCTACTTTAATGTTAATTCGTCATGTGAGTGCAAGAAAGTCGTATCTGCAATGGCTGCCCTAAGTTATATTTATTTAACACCTTGCCACAAGAATGTGAAAATCCCTCAAAATGTCTTTATCTTATGTCAGCTGCTCTTAAAATGGTTCTTCAGGTGACGGTAGAACCATTTCAAGAGCCACTGACCCAATACTGGAGATTAATCAGTGTTCAATCCAAATTTATGGCAAATGGCAGCTATTGTAGATACGACTTTCTTGCACTCACATGACGAATTATGTCTTGAAGATAAATAGATTAAAATGGATGCATATAAAACTTACCATAGTTAGGAATATTCTCTCTGACTTGATTCCACACTTTGATGAATACAAGAACCAACTGCTTGATATCTGAAATGAACATGAGCACAAACATAACATAAACAAGATTTTAATTCAACTATAGCAAGCAAATTTAGGCCTGGGTCAGACAAACAATGAGGTCGCAGTTACTACAATAAATGTTGCTGTCGTAATATGTCTGACCGGTATTTATTGTAATAAAGTTGAAAGTAATGCGGTTAAAACACAGTGTGACCGCATCTCGTCGTTGTAAACATAATGCGAAAATTCCGTCAACAATAACGAGCAACCTTAGTTAAAACGCCGCCCAGTCGGAAGCTACCTCAGCTAAGCATACAGTATTTGATTGACACTTTCATACAACAATCTTGTAATTGGTTTGGTCCTCGAGTGACCAGAAAGTAATACAACACGATTGTAATTAATAAATAATTGCAAAAAGTAAGTCTGACTGCATGTTATAATTAATTACGACAATTCGTCTGACCCCGGCCTGAATCATGCAGGCAAATAATCAATAATTGTGGTCAATTTAAAGCAGCTGGGGTGGGAACTTACAAGTTAAGGTAGCAGAGACAGAATAAAGTGTCATAAATCTAGTTGTAAATGAAAAATATTGAAGATATTTTGGAACAAAAATGTTGAAATCAGGTGGAAAATTCACGGAAAGAATCAAGCGAGGTGCAGGATTTTGTCTTTTTGAGACAATTTTCCCATTCAATGGCAATACTTATTTTTCAAGAATGGTGCAGTTCTACCAATAGATACAATACGGCACCTTGTTGAAAGAATAACACCCCCTCTTACCTGGTGACACATCTTGCATGAATTCCTGTATGGTCATCTTAGTAGCTTCTGCAGCATCAATACGTCTGTGATATCTGTTGACCAAATATTGCTGTAATCGGATCACATCTGGAAGGTGACGTATCACTGATAAAATGTGGTCCTGAAAACAGGAGAATCAAGAACAAGATACATAATTAGGATTATTTACTCAATTAATATTTTTAGAAAAGTATACTTTAGGTCCATCAAACTCTTGACTCTCACCCATGTCCCAACCCTATCTCACTAACCATGACTCGACCCTAACCATACCCTAACCCTACAATTTTGTATGGGACCAAATGTATACTTGGTCCTATTTTTCTCTTGACTTTGATAACACAAGCCTCCACACAACTCTGTGTGAAACACTATAGATTTGCATGACAACTCTCCTGAAGCAAAGTCATTTATTATTTGGGGAGATCAGGTTGATGTTTTCATTTCTTGGATCTCAACACTACGACTCAGGTTTAGTCCCTGTATTTGGCTCATATCATATGTGAGTTTGGATGTCGATTTTTATACCAAATCTAACAGGCTTTTTCTCCCGTTCATAGTTCATAATATAACAAAGTTTCTTATTACAGATCCAATAATTTAAAGATGGTAAGTAAATATTTCCTTCCTGTCAGGAAGCAGACTCATAAAGTAGAAGCTGACAAAATCAGTGCCAAAACATTTACTCGTTCTAAAAGAAAGACATCTACAGCTAAGTTCCACAAATCTGCAATATTGGACCATGTCACTTATACAAATCATGTTGTTGGGTGGGAGGAGGCAAAATTTATTAATCAAGAACAGGAAAAAACTACACAGTGGCTTAAAGAATCAATCTGGATAAGATCAAAAGGAAACAATACCATGAACAAAGACGAGGGGGCCTACAAATTAAACAAAATCTATGATTCACTCATTCTGAAACAGCAACCAACCTATGACGTCACAAATGCATCAAGTAGACGTGATTACAAGTCAACGTCAACACTGCAGAACAGAGTGATCAAGCTTCCTGACAGGAAGTGAAATAATCTTGAAATTATTGGATCTGTAACAAGAAACTTTATTACATTATGAGGCTAAAACTTCTTTGGTAGTCCTTGGCATTCATCTAATTCACCCAAATTTAAATTTGACTCTGTAAGTCATATGGTTGATCTAACTCAAACTCAATAAAGAACCATACATTGACGAAAAAACTGTTTTACAGGTGGACGGGTCTTTAAAGTAGGGTCGGTCGGTCGGGTTAATTTTTTTTCCAATTCCCAAAAAACCAATAAAAATTGAGAAAAATTGAAAAAAAGAATTTTTCTAAAAAAACTTAGCCAAAACAAAATGCCTCATTTTACAAGATTTTGGCAAAACTGAAAAAAATCTTCCAAAACGCAAATTTAGGGCTTGGCAGGCTCATAAAGCAGGATTTTTTGGTCACCTAATTGTAAATTTTATTTAGCACACCCTGACTCAAAGACTTACCTTTTAGAATTCTGCTTATGATAATTTGCACTTACCCTTTGAAGGAACTCATGCAGCAGTACAAAGGACTCCTCTCCTTGCCCACTGTGTTGTCTATCAAGATACTGCAGTAAACTCTGTACTGTAATCTGTGCCCTATGCTGCCACACGTCTGGGAATGTATGAAGATTGCACATATCTTGTGGCCCTGCTATTGCACTTGGTTCATGTCTGTGTAAGAGACGCATCAGAGGGTTGCTTCCAAATCTTTTGTCAGACTGTAACGTTTGATTTGCTGTGGCAAGCTTGTCATCAAGTTCCTATATGTTTGAAATAAAAAAACAAAACTGATCTGAAATGATCAGATCTATGCTTTTTCCAGTTGAAATCACTGAGGGTAAAAAAATTTCACTATTCTTTCTTCCAATATTGTGCAACCTCATATGCTTGAGGATATAACGCACAGGTGGATTTTGAAGTCTAGAAATCGACCGAAACGGGGTTAGAAACATTCAGGGGTAGAATACCCTACTCTTTACAATACTGCCTGCGATTACATGTACAGGTATGACTCTTCTGTAAATGGGACCGACGGCTTTACTTCCCCTCTCAAATGAAATTGTTGTCCGATCTCTCAAGAAATATTTACCCAACTCTAAATACTTCATGTGAGGAGCGGAGTAGATTTAGAATATCTGCCCAATGCTACCACTTAGTCAGATAAACGTTCAAGCAAAGATTCTGAGATTCCATTCTGGCAAGTGCCCTCACCGGGAATCCAACCCAGGCCCAATGCGTGTGAGGTGAGATCGCTAACCACCACACTACGGCGCCCCTCTATTGCCAGAATAAAAGAGCAACCAATATTGCTTTCTTTACCAATTTTGTTTTAAGCGAGCAATAGTTAAAATATACCACATGAAAACATTCTTGTCATTTGATTGGTTGACACTGCATTTGAATGTTTAAAATATTCAGTATATTTTTTAATATATGACATGGCCAGGCATTTTTTGACAATAAAAACATGATATTGCCAAGGCGTGACATCATCACAGAGTGATATCATCTTTTTGCACATCTGACATCCCCGAAGTTTGTTTACATTCTGAATTCTCATGTTTGGCTTGAGAGTTTTCACAAAATGAAGACCTCTAACCAGATGGAGGAATTAGAACAATTGCCGCATGAATTAAATGCAAGATATTGTACACGCTCGTGGATTATTTGGAACAAGCCGGCAATCTTCACACTGGTTGTATTTGGCTTGGGTAGGCTAGGTCATGCATGTATAGCAAGCTTGACTCAGCAGCACAAATCAAGTGAGTTTATGAAGTTATCAAATGACAAGAATGTTTTCATACAGTATATAAAACGAATGTTTACTGCATTTTATTCGAGCAATGGTGCAAAATATCCTACGCTCATTGATGGAGATCGTGGGCCTACCATTGCAATAATAGGCCCACGATCCTCAGTCACCTTGGGTAGATATTTTGCACCATTGCCCTCATGAGCAGTAAATATTTGTATATTACTGACTTGGGCAAATCATGCCAATTGGCAAATAACACAAAATGATAGCAGTTATAATAAGACCATTATTTTTTTTAAATTTTGAACTGATACATTTGCATAAATTTTCTAGTCAGCAAAAAATAAGTTCAAAGGGACAAAGATATCATGGATTTTTTTCCCTGGTCATTGGGATGCTGATTCATCTTAAACAAAATTTATTCTATTCATTTACCTTAGTAATAGGCAAAATGTACTCTTTAGCAAAGGCTTCTTCCCATGATGCTCTAGATCCTTTAGTTTTCAGCAAGTTGTCCCAAGTTATATCACCTATATACATAACACACAAGAATAAAAATGGAGATTTTACACTAAGGTGATGGAAGAGTTGATTCTGTGGTGAATTTACAATTACCTTAATAGCACATATGTGTGGCGCTGTGGCAAAAAGACGGAGATGTCATCTTCTACATGCAGCTCATTGTAGCATATCTGATGCATAGTAGTTTATACATCAGATATGCTACAATAAGCAAAATATACGAGTCGACAACTGCATTTTTTATGTGTGGCAGACATATTAATACCATTAAAAGGTTGCCTTGTGAGCAATCCTAGATTAGGAAGAAAATATGTATAGATCTCAGTTATGGTGAGTTAACTTTCAATTTGATGTATGTCCAATCCTTATTTAATTTCACTGAATTGAAAACATCCTCTTTTATAGCTGTAGTTTAACCTACTGATACAAGCGTTTGATCTTGATTTAAATACTTTCTACTTAATTGACTCATTTTAGTTAGCTGAAATAAATATATGATATCAGTAACAATAATTTATTACTAGCATTGAAACCTACCCGAGTCTGATTTGGTCCTAGTTGTAAGCCTGTGTAGAATTAGATGCACAATAAACAAGCAGTCATCACGACTCTTGCCACACGCTGCAGCCATCAGCTCTATATCTGCTTCAATGTGGTGCCACAAGAACTGGCCTACTGCTTCTGGTTGAGACTCAATCAGCTGCTGGACAGCCTGCAATTGAAAATATCATACACATCATTATTATTCTAGGCCTGGGACTTTTAGGGTAATTTGCTACCCGGGTACCCGACTTATTTTTCAGTCGTTTACCGGGTACCCGACCGTATGGATAATAGAGCATTTACAATGTTAGAACGGGAAGTTTGATGGGTTTACTACGACCATATGATGTCTCAATTACACCAAAAATTTTGATTTTTTTTTTTTGCTGATTGTGGTCTTGATTTATGATGTTTACTTCGACCAGAAGGTTATTTTATCATACATTGTTGAACATACAAATTTTTGTTCAAAATTGCTATGATTTTATTGTCCAGTTCAGGTAATCAGTCGGCAGATTTTGTACCCAGGTAATCTCATGACAAGCGGGTACCCGGGTTTTAGTCCCAGGCCTATATTATTCATGATAAAAAACTTTAAAACCATAACATTTCAAGCGGTTATGAGAAAAGTATGAACAGAAGCTTTGCATCAAAATTTAAAAAAAAAAGAACAAAATTTGAAGCATTTAATATTTTGATCTGCATGAACATACAATTTTTTGTGTTGCAAATTTCATCGAAGTGTAAATGTATCATTATAATACTAGCTGGCATGCTGCAAGCACTCAAAGCAACTTGGATAAATAAAGGACCAAGGTAACTTTTTTGAAGAGAACATGTTTCCTACCTGATGGTTTGTAACTGTAGCCCCCATCATGACTGAATGCATGATAACTCTAACTATTGCCAGGGACAATGGCAACAAGTGACGCTCTGTTGTAAGTCTGCATTGTCTTCCACTGGCTTCACCAAGGACATGGCCTGTTGCTGTGGTATCAGTCCTGTAATAACAATATAGGTTTTACACTAAATGTGTCTTGTTGACTACAAATAGCAAAAAGAGGGGATGTACACTAGCTATCACCAAAATGTCTTCTTTCCAAACTTAGGGGAGCATTATTGTTTGGTTTTGGTACAGATGTCAGGCTTAAAGTGCCAGAATGAGAGTTTCCAAAACTGATTTTTTGAGTAAAAAAGGTCTGAGGAACTGAACATTTTTGACATTTAAGGGGGTTAAAACTGAAAAATTTATGGATTTTTGATCAATTTTGATCCTTACAAGTCCAAATTATTACTTATGTTTAAAAAGAGGTCTAAAGATCTGAATCATGCTGCATCTAAGGAAGTACAAAATAACAAGATAAGTGTCAAAAGGGACCCTTGACTGCTGGACATATGCATTCTGCCCACATATGCGAGTGACCTCCCCTAACTCCCTCCACCCAAATACTCTATCTACAATCCTCGCAAAAAGTCTTGGAACACCCGTGTTTATCTTAAGCGTAAGTGTACCCCCGCTCCCCCGTTCAATGTTGCGGCATTGGAAATCCGTGTGATTTCGGTGTCGCAACATTGAATGATGGGGAAGGGAAAAGTAGCCTAATGTTATCAGCTATTCAATGGACTTATTGATTTAGTTTTGCAGTTGTGTGCACTAAAGTGTTCCAACAACTTTTTGCGAAGATTGTAGCAAGTGTTACCTTAAGCTCTTTTAATCTAATATGGATGCCTATAGGGAATATGGCCAATAATAAGCACATACCATTGTCAGTGACCTTTTTTAGTATGCAACTATTCCACTATTTTAGTATGTAATTTTAATTCTCTTGCTAAGCTACTTTTGGCAATAATTATTTTAAGTCAGACAATATTTTGGAGTTACATAGTGTTAGTAGCTTCATATTTACATTTCTATTTTCTTGTTTCCTTCTGCTAATGCATGCCTTTCTCCTCCAATGTTAGCTCCACATTCCTTGCACTGGAATCGGTAATATGGTCTCCCACACTGTAATTAAAACAGTAATTCAAGAACTGGTAAGGGAAACAACATCAAATTGCACATGCTGTTAGTTGAGACATCCCTAGAAATGACCGTTGCAGCAATTTTACCACAGTAATTTCGAACTCTTTGTTGCTTTGTCAATTACAGCAAGAGTAGAAATTTATTTTGTTGGAGTTGTAAATGGTGCCATTCCCCACCACATCAAAATGAACCAATTCCTTTTGAACTATTTTAACTTTTTCCATAACATTTTCATTTCATGAAGCAATTTTTGACAACCAATAGTAGCAACAATATGCAATCAGAAAATCAAACAATATAATCTTCAAGATCAACATTCTGAAGATAAATACCCTTTTTCTAAAATAAAGGTGCACCCTATTTTAAGGTTAACTTGATTATATCAATCTAAAAAAAACACCAAATCATCTACTTACATCTCCAATGGTGTATAGATGACCATTTGGACACTCTGAAATGAAATGGAAATTAAATGAAATTATTTTCACAAGTAAACAAATGCTTAACTAACACATGGTGTATTGTATAAGCTATGTGAAATTCTCAATAAATTAGAACCATGAATGAACGCATACATATTTTATACCCTCATTACACTACACTAAGAGGTCAAAAGTGTTTGCGCACGTTTAAATACAGACAAAAACCTAATTATTATATCAATCGTCCAAGACTCTTAAAAATTTCATGTTTTTAATGCCATTTGTATCAAATATAATAATCCATGTTTCCTCTGGTATTCGATCTTCCATAACCATAAAAACGGCCTATTACATGGACCATATACAAATACATCACACACACTTTTTGATAAGTACCTATGTAGTTAATGTGGTTAAACCGGAAGGCAATGTTGCATATTTTACTTAACTATGGTATCCCTGAGGAGATTGTGAGTGCCATTGCTATAATGTATGACAACCAAACAAGTTTTGTGCAGAGCATATGGATGGTCCAACTGAGGAACTTATTACAACAGCAGGAATTCTTCTTCTCTTACTCCCTTCCTTTTTGTTATTGTGGTCGACTATGTATTGTGCCAGTCTGCTGATACCAATTGGCAGAAGATCTGGATGTTAAAGTCAAAAGTATTTGACAAACCTAGACTATGCAGATGATGTTGCCCTGACCAAAGAACTTAATATCATCTGCTCAAGATCTACTATTGCATTCAAAGAATCAGCGGCTAAGGTCAGACTAATGATCAATGCAAAGAAGACCGAATGTCTGATCCTCAATAAAACATCTGATCATCTTCCTATCCGCTCAATGAATAGAACTGTCATCAAGGAAGTAGACGAGTGTAAATACCTTGGGTCACATGTACTTGATAGCAAAAAAGACTTCTTGACAAGAAAGGGACAAGCATGGACTGCCTATAACAAGCTTGATGTCATATGGAAATCTGAGGACCAAGTGTACTTTAGGTCCCATCCAGAATTTCAGTGTTAGGGTTCAGTGCAGGGCTTCGAAATCCGCGGTAACGCGGCCGCGCCGTTCCCAGAAAAAAATTTGAAGTCCTAGAAAAAATCGGTAAGCTTAAAAAATAATAATATAAAATCAAATAAAAAAAAAAATTTGACGACAGATGATTTTCTCTGGCAATATTGAATGATGAAATACAAATAAATGAGCCAATAAAGCAAATTTGGGGGTTAATGTCAAATTACTGACAAAAACAAGTGAGTTTTTAGAGCAATTTTAACCATTTTTTCATAAATCTCACAGAAAATACTCATCAGCACTAGAAAAGTTCCCAGAAAGGTTGAATTTTTTTCTATACCCTGGTTCAGGGTTTATTGTTAGGGTTAGATTTAATTTACAGTTAGGGTAGCGGTTAGAGCACGGGTCTCGTAATACAGAGGTTGTGGGTTCGAGCCCCGGGCCAGGCGGTTTACGTCTCCTTGTTTCCTTGGGCAAGAAACTTTACTCTAATTGCTCCGTGGTTCGGATAGTCACGTTAAGCCGTTGGTCCCCTGTGCGAATGCTCCTTCTTGGGGCGCTGCATACAGTGTATACCTGGTGAGTCTATAGTTTTTGATGGGACCTAAAGTATACTTTTTCCTAATCTGATATATTACCAGAGCAACCAAGGTTGGATTCTTCAGGGCCTGTGTTGAAAGCATCTTATTGTATGGCACAGAAACATGGAATTTGAAGAAAGAGCTTCAAGATTGCTTAGATGGCACCTACACCAGGCTACTAATAATGCGTGTCCAAAATATGTCCTGGAAACAACATCAATTTAGCATCAGATTAAGGGTGATATACTCCCCATCTCTACAACCGTGGCACAGAGGAGAGCCCAGTATGCTGGTCACTGCTTTCGAGCCAAGGACCAAATCATATCGGACCTTCTTCTTTGGAGACTGCAATGTCCAAACAGAGGCTGTAGACTTTTAACATACCCTGATACCATATGTAAAGGTACTGGCTTGAACTTCAATGAACTTGGAAGTGCTATGTGTAATACAGATGGTTGGCAAAGATGTGTGTCACGGATCTTGACGGAAGTCGAAGGATGATGATGATGTAGTTTATTATTCAATGCTCGTTATGACAGTGTAACCGTAAAGAACATTTTCAGGTTTTCCAAACAAATGTGCAGTTATGTATTTAAACTCCGTTTTTGAATGTGCAGAAGAAAGTATGCAGTAAGTTTAGCGCGTCATTTTTCCAAATGCGGCGAATGATGCGGCGAATGCAATTCCTGTTGAGTTCTTTAGATCTATATAATATGTAAAATATAAAATCCAACAATGTTCTCGAGATATGGTTGGTTAAAGGTATTCTTTCCAAATAATACCAGTTATGGCATTACCCAGGGTTCTTACTACAAAAATTGTAACCTTAATGTGTTGCAAACATGGGTGGCAAAATCAGGTTATCTGGTCATTTTACTTTGCAAATTGGGTTATTTTAATTGGTCTTTTTTTCAAAATGTGTGAAACTTTTTGCCCAAATGGTGCAAATATGGACATTTTTTACTAAAACAAAAATGGAACATTTACTCCATATTTGTTGAAATTTTTGTAAACAATTTCAAGTTTCGTATAAATTTGACTCAAAATTTGGGCAATACAGTATATGTGGATAGTGGATGGATACCCTTTTCTTGAAAATTGGTATAGTGGCACTTCAACATTTTTAGTGGCACATCCCAACCAAAATCAAATTTAAGTACACCCTTAGATACCACTGCAACAAAACAGATCTTATCAACAATTAAATGAAAAATGTCTAACTGTGCCAGACTTTGAGATTATACACTTAAAGGAGATAGTCTGATTTTTTTAAATGCAATTTTCAGTGTCATGTGAAAGATAACCATTAAAGAGTTTAAGTTTTAAACTATGGCTAAATCGGTCAAACCCTTTTGATTTTATGGACAATGTTGTATTTCAGACTTGCCTATACCTTACTGTGCAAAATTAATTATGGTTATAATTACCATGATAATTAGACACATTTTCACACATAACTCCAAAACGGGCCATGACTTAGCTGAGAAATTTCCATGGGTTATGAGAAAAATATGAGCAATACTTTGGTACCAAAATCTCAAAAAGTTTGAAAAAAGTTGAAGCAATTGGACCATGCTTCTTTAATATCAATATTAATGCAATGTAGAGACCATAAAACTAACGTTATTATATATGGAACATGAAGTTTATTTACATGCTTAACTCACATTTTTTGAGAAAAACAAACAAGATTTTGAGCAAATTAAGTATAACCACTGAATTTCCAGTCATGGCAACTTACCATACCACTGGTACGTCTCTCCTTCCCTAGCTGTAGCATCTATAGCCTTCTTGGCTTCCATTCTGTTGTCTTCAGGCATGGTTGGAAAATAAGAGTTCTGGCAAGTGAAATAATTACTGATGATTAAGACTTGCTGGAATTCAACTGAATAGAAATGAAATGTAAATTGAATTGAATACTGCTTTCATGAACCAATAAATTAAAATCTTGACTTATTCAATGGGCTTGGAGGACATCAAATGTTTACTCTTCTGCTGCTCCATCTTTTAAGCAAAGAGTGTCATTTAAATAAAACTATTTCCAGAGGTGAAAATAAGTGATAATGACACAACCAATAATAATATACATACTAAGACATTATCTAAAGAAAAATTCTGTAATTCTAAACAGTAATCACTTTTCGATAAGGTTTTTCAAAATCTTTGGTAAAAGCAATCAACTTTCGATAAGGCATACCTGCATATGTTGTGGGACTTGTAGTAATGTCACCAATGGATCCAAGATGAGGTTCCTATCTGTACAGTTGAATGTGATGATGGTATGCATTACCATGGCAACCAAGGATTGGTGGTAGATGCTCTTCCCTGGTGATGCCACTAGCTGATTACAGGCATCACTCTGGTTGTCTACAAGACGCTTGGCAAATTCCTGTATTAAATAATTTGTATCAAAGTAACATAATGTTAAACAATTTTTCATTATACTGTTTGAGGATTTATTTAATAAAACTGACAAAAGCAATGTATCAAGTTATATGAGTAAATCTTTTGACGAGTATTAAACTTAAGATGCACCTAAGGTTTTGACACAGACAAAGCTGACAAAAAATGAATATACTATTCTTATAAACCCAAACTAAGACTGCATTTGTATTTCACTCAACCCATCCCCTCACTCCCCACATATATTTCACTCTAAATCTAATACTAGAAAGTGAATGTAAGAAAAAGGTTTCATGATCTCATGTTCATGTTCTCTTCATGCTAAGAATATTTCAGCATTACAAGTCCCGGGCATTCAAATTTGAAAATGATAGGTATGTCAGGCGCGAAGCGCCGTAATGGGGATCTACTGAACTGATTTTGAGCAAAAATTTGGCCTTTTAAACCGATTTTTGAGGGTCTAGTGAAATAAAAAATTTGCCGAAAATATTCATCTGAGCTAAAATAAAAAAATTCACAATTTTTGTTCAATTTCTGTAGTTAGAGCAAAAATGTTGTATTTTTCTTCAAAATGGGGGTCTAAAGAACTGAACCATACTGAAATGGGGATTTGATGAACGGCCTGGATGCCTGAAAAAGGGGGTATTGAACGCTGGACATAGGTACCCTGCTCATATATGTGAGTGACCCCCCCTCCCCGGGGTTACAAGATACTTTAAAAGCTTTGTTAAATTCTGTAAAGCACACTGTGGAATGTTTGTGTTGAATAACATGAAAAAATAATGTAAAACTGACAAATAAATGCAGGGGTCAGTTTGAATCTTAAACACCCCTCCTCAAGGCTCAACGCAATGTTGACGTTGACTCACCACTAAAGCTCAAGGTCAATATCTTTACGTTCATTTATTGAATTTCTATGAAGATTTACCACATAAAATTTGGAAAGGAGTAAAGCTTAGACAAATACTTCATGTTTGTAGGTGAAGTGATATGGAATCATTTTCGTGGACGGTGTTGATGCAGTGTCAATTGAATGCTTGAGTAGTGTTGAACTTGACCATATAATAGTTATAAAAATTATTCTATTTTGGCAAATCCTGGATAAAACTGCAGTGTCGCTTTTGCATGCATTCTCTGATACAACATTCACATCATTAGTGACAGGATGTACAGAAGTACAGAAAGCATCATAGAAATGCTTTGACAGAGATTGATGTTAGAAAAGTTTGAACTATGCAAATTGCTTAAAAAGCAAAATATGGAGAAGCCTGCATGATCCATGAAAACAGAACCAGTGTGAATCTATATCTAATGGAAATGATTGGAAGGGTTGTGCTTTACCTATTTGCAATTGCCGATAGGATGAAACTTTGCCTAAATTTTCTGGGAAGCACTTGAAGTGGTGGTGACATCCTGACCTGTGGAGGGTTGTTCTACATTAATAACCTGCGTAATAGCGCGATCCAATCTAGTAAGATTATTTCTACTTTTACGCAAACTACTGCGCGGTCATTATCAGGTAACAATGACATCTGTTAATGACCCGCGTAGCGCGTATGCTTTAAACGCAGCAGTAGGCGCACGCAATTATATCGCGGAGGTCGTGTTTTACTAAACGCAACGCAGATGCAGTGCCTAGACTGATCGATATTTTAGCAGATGGCAAAGAAACAAACTAAATAAAATTATGATTTTCACCCGTTTTTGGTATTTTAAAGATAAAATTACGGTTATTAATGACAATAATAACTTTGCACCATCTTTTAATTCGGTCATTGTTTAAAATCGTTGGTGTTTGTTTTGTGCCTCGGTACTTTTCTTCGGGAGCTACGCTCCCTTAGAAAAGTACCTCGGCCCAAAACAAACACCTCCGATTTTAAACAATGACCTCAAAAAAGATGGTGCGCAGTTATTATTGTCTAATTCAAACTGATCCCTGCATATTACAGAGGATGATACAAACTAACCTATTTATCCAATCTTACCTTCTTTTTCACTGGAGTCTGTTTGCTGGTAACAAATTGTTTGATTGCTTCTAATGTCTAAAACATGGCAAGAGAAAATAAGATATAAAGCAGTTAAAATATCTGGTGTCATAAAATAACAATCAATATGATTCAGAGATAAAAATGTCTTCAGAGAAAATGTCTTCTAAACACTGAATTCCATGTTCACTTTCAACATACCAAATATGACCCAGACTAGTTTGACTCTTCAGCAATCACTTCATGATACTTCCAGCTTTACTCTCTATTTCATCACTGCAATAGGTAGTTTCTTAATAACTTGCTGAGTTATAAATGACATTTAATTTAGTGTAGCTTCTGTTTTAGAAGGTCTATGCTTTGAAAAATTTTATAAGCACACCCTCTTTTGGGCTTGTGCACTTTTTTCAAAGGTAGTCTATCTTTAATAGTGATGTTGTAATTAGAAAAATGCATGTTCACTACTCACTACAAAATAATGGTTTCTCATAGTTCTGACACATGGGTAATTCTGCATGGTGATTTCTGTATATATAGATAACATTACAGCTACCTTTTACCCCTGGCCTTTGCCTTGCAGGTTGCTTACCTCTTGTGGGACTTGTCCCTTCGGTGGTTGATAACTTTGCATTGTGATCTCCCTGTATATAGATAACATTACAGCTACCCTTTGCCTTGCAGGTTGCTTATACCTCTTGTGGGACTTGTCCCTTCTGTGGTTGATAATTTTGCATTGTGATCTCCCTGTATATAGATAACATTACAGCTACCCTTTGCCTTGCAGGTTGCTTACAAGTCCTTCTGTGGTTGATAACTTTGCATTGTGATCTCTCTGTATATAGATAACATTACAGCTACCCTTTGCCTTGCTGGTTGCTTACCTCTTGTGGGATTTCTCTCTTCTGTGGCTGGTAATTCTGCATGGTGATCTCTCTGTATATAGATAACATTACAGCTACCCTTTGCCTTGCAGGTTGCTTACCTCTTGTGGGATTTCTCTCTTCTGTGGCTGGTAAGGTGATCTCTCTGTATATAGATAACATTACAGCTACCCTTTGCCTTGCAGGTTGCTTACCTCTTGTGGGATTTCTCTCTTCTGTGGCTGGTAATTGTGCATTGTGATCTCTCTGTATATAGATAACATTACAGCTACCCTTTGCCTTGCAGGTTGCTTACCTCTTGTGGGATTTCTCCCTTCTGTGGCTGGTAATTGTGCATGGTGATCTCTCTGTATATAGATAACATTACAGCTACCCTTTGCCTTGCAGATTTCTTACCTCTTGTGGGATTTCTCTCTTCTGTGGCTGGTAATTCTGCATGGTGATCTCTCTGTATATAGATAACATTACAGCTACCCTTTGCCTTGCAGATTTCTTACCTCTTGTGGGATTTCTCTCTTCTGTGGCTGGTAATTCTGCATGGTGATCTCCCTGTATATAGATAGCATTACAGCTACCCTTTGCCTTGCAGGTTGCTTACCTCTTGTGGGATTTCTCCCTTCTGTGGCTGGTAATTATGCATGGTTATCTCTCTGTATATAGATAACATTACAGCTACCCTTTGCCTTGCTGGTTGCTTACCTCTTGTAGTATTTCTCCCTTCTGTGGTTGATAACTCTGCATTGTGATCTCCCTGTATATAGATAATATTACAGCTACCCTTTGCCTTGCAGGTTGCTTACCTCTTGTGGGATTTCTCCCTTCTGTGGTTGATAACTCTGCATTGTGGTCTTCCTGTATATAGATAACATTACAGCTACCCTTTGCCTTGCAGGTTGTTTACCTCTTGTGGGATTTCTCCCTTCTGTGGTTAATAATTCTGCATTGTGATCTCTCTGTATATAGATAACATTACAGCTACCCTTTGCCTTGCTGGTTGCTTACCTCTTGTGGGATTTCTCCCTTCTGTGGCTGATAATTCTGCATGGTGATCTCTCTGTATATAGATAACATTACAGCTACCCTTCTTTGTCTTGCTGGTTGCTGACTACAACCCTGGTTAGGAAAATATAATAAGACAGCTGGTTTAGAGACCTATGCTTAGATTGTGTCATGTTACATCTGCCACTCTATAGTGTCATGTTACATCTGCCACAACTTTAACAGGCCATTTTTCTACAATTTTAATCAAATTAAGGCAAAATTCTTAATCTATAAGCAATATTTTGTACACAGCAGCAAATATGCCACATCAAAATTACCTTGAGAGCTTTTTCTAAAGCATCAAATTCTCCAGTTAGTGCAGCTTGTGCCACGGCTTCACGTATCCCACAATATGAGCCACCACAAATGACAAAACGATCTGGACATTCATCATTCTGTGTACAAACATATATAAAAGGAGAATTTTTAAGATTATGTTGCTAGTTAGTCTCACCATTGAGTTTGCTAAACTTCTGTGGTGGTCCCTTTAGAGTTAACAATATTTAAAATTTATAAAATAAAGTAAACATATGAAATACAATTATTGAGGGTTTTTTTATGCAGATCAAGTCAAGGCACACAAATTTCACATGGTGTAAGAGCAGCTGAGGCTAGATAGGGGATAGTTTCAACAAAATATACTTTTTCTAAATATGTTTTTCACTTGAGGTACTGGTACAAATTCTTACAGCGTGAACAACTGCGACATTCCATCCTGTGATATATTTCTATGATTTTACCTGTGGAACAAGTTCATCAGGTGTGACCCATCGCAGTGTTCTCTGCTGTGATAATATTTCCATGGTATTAGTTCCATAACAAGTACACAGATGCTTGACAAGGAAAAGGTGGGCTTCGTTGTTGGAATCTGATCCACACAAATCCAAGGCTTCATCTAGTAGTCTATTCACCTGCAGAAAATAAGAGAAATAACAATATACAGAATGGTGCTTTAGAATCATGTATATTTCGAATCATGAACAAATAGTAAATTTTGAACTAGTACTCGATATTGAGGAACAGAACTCTCAGAAAAAAATATGACATTGGAGCATGCAACTTCCTAAGAACAAGATAGGCGACATTTTAAATTCAATATACAGTGCAACCTCTTTCATCCGAACCTCATTTATACGAATTACTCTGTTATCCAGCTGAATAATTTCAAAGGAAAACATGTTTTGTCAATGCGTATTATCATGATTTAAGGGGCCTGTTAAGGCTTATATTTTGACTTTCTTTTTTGGCTTATAAGTCTAAAAATATTAAGTTACAGTAAAGAAAAGTATACATTTCTAGAAAGGAAATTTGACAAGGAATCTGCTTATGCTATTGGTTTGGTTCACAAATGACCATATTTGGAACAAAATAGCAAAAAACAGTGATTTTGCTTAAACATTTTTCGGGAAAAGTAACTAAAAAAATTGTTGCTGTCACTTTATCACATATCGTTTTTTGGAAACTGCACAAAATTATCTAGGATCGCATTTTTTATTTTTTCAAATAAAGCTGAATTTTTCGAAATATAATGAAAACCATGTTAAATGTGCCGTTTCCGACATTTATCTGTGTCAATTTTGATAGAAACTAATGAATATCTTTGATTTTACTAGGGCCTTAAATTAAAAAATGAGAAACGCGATCCTAAATTTTGACATACTGTACATAATGGTTGAAAAAGCTTTCCTTGTACTTTTTAGTTTATTTAGATATGTTTCCCGAAAAAATGATGTTTTTTCATCAAAACTGAAAAGGAGAAATCCCATGTTTAATTAAGAAATCACACATTTTGACCTAAAACCCGTGGATTTTGAGGTCTAAACCTTGGGTATCGGACATGAAAACTTATTATGTAATTGATATTATTGGTAAGTATTGTGTTCAACTATCAGATCCAATTTTGGGCTCCTTACTTTGTAAATATTGAAAGAAATCTAAAATACAAATGTTAAATTATTTGGTCTTTGTTTACAACATTGACAAGTTTATTACGGGATTTTAACAAATGTGCTCATGCAAGAACATTACGCAAAGCGTTCACCAGCGCACGCAGTACTTATTGTCGCGCAAAAAGGCACGCACATCAAAACACGCAACCTAAACGCAAAATATAGGACGCGTATCTAAGCCCGTATTTTCCCGCCAACAGCCACATTTTTTTTTAACTGTAAAATGTCAAAATAATCTTTTAATTTTACCTATAAATAAGTTTAAAAGTTTTGTTTTGTAGTATTTTATTGTCTGTAATAAAAGGTAACATGCTGAAGTATCAGAAAATGCAGAAAAAACAAATTCTGCTTTAGAACAAACGGCCGGGGTTAACAGACCCCTTAATGGATTTGAAGGACATTTTTGTAATTTTTACCATCAAAAAGTGCTTACAAAGTTTATTCACACATTATACCACTTCTCATTGATTATTTTATGTTACACAATTTAAAGACTTATATGTTATTAAGGCAGATTTACACACAATTCTCTTATCCAAATTTTTCACTTATCCGGCCATTGTTTGGTCCCATCATGTCCGGATAAAAGAGGTTGCACTGTAACAGGAAAAGTGCCCAAAATAAGGGCACTATTCTTTGAACCCCACGAGGAGCTCATAATTTGTCAAAGAATATCCCAAGAAGGAAACTTTTCATGAGTGAAGTTAATTATAATGATAATCATTTTAAAATTGTAGTAGTATCTTTCCTGCTTGTCTGCTAAATTTCCTGATTCATTTTGTCACATTGTGAAAGGTTGCTCCCTCCCTATCTCTAGCTGTGCACCTGCTGACTTTTTACCCATTTTCCCAACCAAAGTATTCCAAAAAAATAGTGATTTCTTACTAGTCTTCTGCCTACATCCAAATTGTCCTGTCCATTATTCTGGCAATACTTCTCATACAGAACCATAGCTACAGTCACCAGACCAAATCTAGCATTAGCAATGGCCACCAGGTAATCTATGGTCAATTCTTCATCAGGAGACTTCTGATCAAACCATTCCCTGGCATCTCGTAGCTTTTCTGTTGCCATTTCAACGACACCTTTTGTTGAGTTGTTCAGTTGAGCAGATTGTCGGTGGAAAGAATCCTACGAAGAGGAGTTATGAAATATAAACCAAAATACACTATACCCATATCATACTATAAAAAACAAGATGTTTAACATATGGTCATCCTTTTTGAGGTGAGGCCCATTTGCGTTTCATCTCATTCACTTCATGCATACCTAACTCCTTCCTGGTAATCGTTGATTAGAGTTAATTAATACCTTTATTTGGCTAATATTTTCAATTGATTTTATAGGCTAATACATTATCTTCAAAATCATACCAAATTTATGACATTTCATACGATTATTGAAAAGTTGTGACAACATTTGATGCACAATGTACGTATCTCATCCACACCAACCACATTTATGCCTGTTTTCATGTCTGGCTAAATTAGCTTATTGACTTAACTTATACTTGTTAATAGCGTTAATAATCAATTTTATTCGTGTTAATTCCAACTTGTTTTTGATAAACAATAACTAGTCTTTAAAATCATATCAGATTTGTGACACTTCAATGGATTTTTAAGGAGATATGACAGAACAATTCATGCACAATTTTCATGATGCCTCAACCTCACCTACCTCAACCTCACCCAACTCCACCCTGGCTAAGTAGCTTTAACGGGTCATTAAGCTTAATTAATCATTTCATTTGGGTTCTATTCTTGATTTCTTGAAAGTCAAATAAATTGTCTTTAAAATCATACCAAGATTAGGACATTTCATTTGATTGTTGAAATTATATGACAAAAATTGATGCATAAATCACTCTCCATGTAACAAATCCACCATTTATGGGTGCCCACATTTAAAAGAATGACCATATGTCATCCCGGGTCAACTTTTTAGTTTATAGACAATTTCAAGATTTGACATCAATTTAACCTTTGACCTTAGATGACCTTGACTGATACCTTGTCAAACACTCATTAGGCTAACTGCTATTCAATATCCAAGTTTGGTCTTATCACAGGTTCTGTAGTTATAACCGTTAGCTTGAAATGATCAATCCTCACAAAATTGAGAAATGAATGTATGAGATAGTGTCCTTTCCACTCTTATAGTCACCTCTAAAAACAGGCAACAAACATCATGTATACCATACTTCCTTTACATGATACATCATGTACCTACATTTAGACATTCCTATACTAAATCCATGGATTATCTTAAATCCCAACATCATCACATATTGATATCACTCACCTCCAAACAGTGAATAAACATCATGCATACTTCTTTAACATCTTGTGTCTTGGATAAAATATCCTGGGCTTTCTTCAAGTACTGGCTCATGTACTCTTGAACATCAGATAAACTGTAAAAATATTAGACCAATCACTGAAATTATTCTTGACTTTCTTCCTGTGCAACAAAATTGTGGTAAAAATCACAAACAATTATTGTTTTTCCTAAATATGGCAAATGTCAACAAATCAATGTTCAACTAAAAAGTACCAAACTGAAGTTTTGCAAGGATAGGTTAAAGATTAAATACACTTTTTGTTATTTTGCAGTGACGGATCGCCACACCTGCTGCTTCATCAGGAGTCTGTTACCTTCCAAGCACTGAAAATGCCGGTACCCACTTGACACCTGGGTGGAGAGGGGCACACGAGGGAAAGTATCTTGCTCAAGGACACTACACACGCCGCCCACTGGATTCGAACCCAAGACGCTCAATGCCCAGTGATTTATAAGAGACGGGGACTATAATACCGCTAGGCCATGCATGTCCCTAAATAAGGGAGTTCAACACAAAAACTTTAGCTAAACAAAAAGGTCTTACCTGGACTGAAGCAACAACTGTAGCAAAACGGATCTAATGACAGGATTCGGGTCAATTCCATCACCCTGGAACACGGTCATTTTTTTGGTCTTCATCAGCTTCTTGTCCTCCTCTTCAGTCTCCTTGGTAACATAAGTCATCAATCTCTTTATGACCTCATCACTTGGTGCAGTGCCGCCAGCAAAACACAGCTGAGATATGACATCCATGAAGAATGCATTGCAGCACTGACGGAAGGAATTATACTTCCATACTGCTTCTCTATAAAGACAAATATTGTAGTGAAAAAAATTAACATGCATGAATTTACAATCATACAATGCACTCTTCCTAAATCATTATTGCCTTGTTAAATTGTACAATTAATTTAAATATAAATTTCTCTAGTGTAAGATGAGATGAGCATCCTCTATATACTTTGATCAACACCAAATAGGCGGGTCTCTTCATATCGTGAATTGATACAGATAAATGTGTGCGTAGCCATACACAGCAAAACTGCAGGATTCGCAGCTCGCGTTGCATGTTGGACTCGCGCATCAGTATCTATTGCGCATGTGCAACTGGGATTATGTTTACTTGCGGATGAAGAAAAGCCTCACAATTCCCGCCTATTTAGTGTTGATCAAAGTATAGCAATTCCTCTCTGGCCAATTCTGGCCTCTTCACTGCTCCTCCATAATGTTATCTTTAAATTTTGATCAATGTGTTTGTTTGTTTATATTTTGCATGTACATATTATGGAATAAAGTTAGTTGAAGTTGAAGTATACAAGGAATGACATCAAATATTGCCAAATTCAATGATTGTTTCATTTAAGTTTTAACATGGTATTTTATTTTCAATTCTCTCATTTTAAATGTTTCAAAGCTAGCAACGTGTTCTCACAATTTTAACAGGCCTTCTATGTCAGGAATCAGTCATATGGGAATTTTTCATTGGAATGAATAAAAACATAAACAGGGAAAGTAAACTGCTAGTTCTGATTTTATGATCTTCAGCAGGACATCCCCAATATGACATGGTTTCAGATTTGACTTAGATTTCACTGCAAAAGTGTGAAAAAAATAATATCTTGGTAAAATAAACCATGTTGAAGGTCTAAGATGTCATTTCTAATGTAAAAGTGAGTGTAGATTATGATTTTTTAATCAAAATCCTGTATCATACACTGTTTGCTGCGAAATTCGGATTTTTGGCCGATTTTGCCTAAAAAACACAGTTTTTGGGTGACAAAAATTTTAACCGGCCACCTTTGTACACTTACAGTGTCTATGTTATACATAGATATGACCTTTTATAATGTTAATATATCAGTTAATGATAGTAACTAATGGATTCAATCATTTGTTTTGTAATTTATTTTATAATTTGCGTTCCAGAATCATTCAAGTTTGACATGTCTTGTGACAACTGACGAGCAAAAATTAGCAGTTTGGGACAATAAAATTTCCTTGCACAATCATATCTCTAGATAGCAAGCTTAAGGGTATACAGCAATGATTTATCTGTCAGTTTATGCATAATTTAATAAGCTTTAAATATATACCAAACTTTCTTCATTTAAAGTACAATAAATATTCAAAAACTACAAAAATGTTTCCCCTACCCCTTACATTTTCCGTTGCGTGAAAAAATAATCGTCGTTTAGTAAAATTGAGAGTACAAGAAAACAAAAAGGGCTATAGCTTTGAAAATTTAATCAATTATGCACAGAGCAAGTTTCCACATATGTATGGTATTAACTTGTTGTTATCCTTTCTAAAATTTGAGATT
>JXSR01S024636.1:56963-79618 GCA_000969725.1 Ophiothrix spiculata
AGACCATTTAAAAGAATTTGAGCAATAATTAAAAAATCACCTGAAGTGTCTAATTATGGTGGACTAATTTGTTGCTACTACATGGACAAAACCTTGAACACAACTCGCATTAAAAATTAAGCAAGATTGGGTGTTTCATTACGATTCTCAAAATACGGACAATTAATTACCCAACATGCGGTGCGGTAATCAGCTATTTGTTTTGAACTTCAAGGTTTATAGAAAATTAAGGAGCAGGTGTGCAGTAATCAATCTTGGCAGTTGACTGACTAGTGTCCAGATGGTATGTATGCTGATTTCTTTTAATCACTATAACATAGAACATGAACATACCTTCTTGAGATGTCTGAACAGCTTGGATGACCTAGCAGATTCCCCCTGCATAGCATCAGCTACGATGGTCTTTGCTAAGGATTTAGAGCTGCCAGGCTTCCCTACCAGGAACAGTGGGATGCGCAACTCTATGCATACAATCATCATGAAGACGTTCTCTTTCAGTGCTGCATTGCGAGCTATATCATCATCCAAGTTCATCACTTGATCTAGAAAGACATCCTGGCACCTATGATTTATTTTCAAGGACAATAAATATGTTAATCCAAGACAGGGTTAGTACACTTTTTCACTTACAAAATTCAAGGACTTTTCCCCTTATCAGTGGCGGCCGGCGGAACATGTGTCAACAAATAAAATACATTTATTTTCGCTCATTTTTGGATAAAAATAATTGCATGGTAAATTCTTTTGACATATTAATTTTTAACATTTCTGACATTCAAAAATTCCAGGACTTTCAAGGACTTTTTTGATAAAGTTAGTTTTTCAAGGACTTTCAAGGCCTGGAAATTGCAAAATAAAATTCAAGGACTTTCAAGGATCCGCACTAACCCTGCAAGAACAAAATATGAGATGTTTTGTTTGGTCTGTCAGGAAAAGGTTACTTTAGGTCCCATCAAAACCTTGATCATAACTCACCAACCATGACCCGACCCTAACCCTCAACCTTGACCCTAAAATATTCTAACCCTAAATCCTATCCTAAAATTTAGGATGGAACCTAAATTATACTTGGTCTGGTCTGTCAATAGACATTGTCATGTATAATGTTATTTTTAGAAAATGTCATATTTTATGTACTTTTTGACAAAGAAGATATACTCTAAAACGCCATCACTGGGAAAATGCCACTCCAAAAACTAGCTAATATTAGGATCGGAGATGACAGTTTCAAACCTGTTCTCTATCGATCAAAAAGGGAAATATTTTTATGGTATTCCTACTTTACATTTTCATGCCTATATACCTTGTTATCTCTTCCAGTATCAGCTCAGCTCCATCAGGCAGATCACATGGGTCATCAAATGCTTCTGCTACTGCCTCCCTGTAGTCTGTTCTTCCTTCTTGAAGGCAGGCATGGTAACACACACCAATGGCTAACACTAATGACAGAGTCAGGTTGTCTAGATCCTATCAAATTTAAATAAAGTCATGATACAGTTTATTACAGGTTTTTTTTCTCTGATCAAAACAAGCTGATTTTCACTCTATTATGGATTTTGGAACTTTGGTGTAATTATCCTTGCTGGACAAAGATGAACTATTGTATAGAATAGACATATCTGATATTGAAGACAGCATTTTCCATTACATCATAAGTGTATGTTATAAATGGTACAGTTTCATCCATACCTCATAATTAGGCCTAAAAAATAAATTGTTTGTTTGCCCTCCAGTGGAAAAATTAAAATTTTGGATCGGTCGGTCAGTCGGTTGATCTTTTTTTTTTTTTTTTTAACTCTGCACATATATTTTTGTGAAGAATTATCTCATTCCATCATCAAAGATTGTGGGTCATATTACTTAGAGCACATATATATGCATTTTATACTGCTAAATTTTACATTTTTCGTTGAAAATATTGAGTTTTCATATTTTAAGTGTTTGAAGAAAAAAAAATATAATAAAATAAAACTAAAATATCCGACCCTAATTTTTGGCATTTTAGGGTCGGTCGCGGAGGGCAAACAAAATATTTTTTTTGGCCTTATTGGTAATCTGGTTCCGATATACAACACTCTTCTTTGAACTTTGAAAACAATGAAAAAATGAGAATTTTCTGTACCTATACTTTCAATGTCCTGTAACTCACAAATAATATTGTTTCTAACACTTTGACTCCTTCACGGTGATCATGTCTATATATTTTTTTCAAGAAACATACATACTTTAGAGTGTGCACAACCCTTCAAGCTAACCTTGGATTTAATTACATTATCATAATGATAATTACATTTTCACAATGATCAACTATCAAAACATACAGATTCATAGATTCTTAATTTCTAATAAACACAACAAACAAAAATACAGAAATCAACAGAAATACACTTAAAACCTTTATTACTGGCAAGAGCAGGTGGAAGGCCAATATATGGCTTGATATAGCCAACAAAAATACATCTTTAACATTAACATACACACAATAAGAAACTTAACTACACCACTAGTCATGTCTTGTAATTTAATACAAGACACGACAAAGATACTAAACTCAACATCATTACTTTAGGAAAGTATATGACATTAACATAATGTTGAATCCCTTCAAATTTTTATGCTCACACTAGCTTTTAAATAATAAAATGACTGAAAATGTTTTTGATGTATATGAAAACATATTTATATTACCAACCTCTTCCTCCTCTCCATCCTCTGAATCTGTTTCCTCATCATCATCATCCCCTTTTCTCCTTTGGTCTTCCTCTCTCTCCTCTTTTCGTCTTTGCTTCATTTCATCCATCAGGGGTCTCAACAAACCCATGTGATTATGGAACCAAACTAGAACTTCCAGGCATCTCTCCACATCTCGTAAGCTTACAAAGCTGCATTCATTCTGTGGGATAATAAATCAAAGCATTCTGTCAGAATCATAAAATTCTATACACATCCAAATTTCTTTATTGGCATAATTATGCAGTACACTCTTTTGTTGGTAAGTATGAAGTTTGACCAATTTTAGGTTTTATTTGAATTTGAAGTGTCTGTCTGTGCTAGAATAGCATGTACCTTAACATTTCCATTGGCTATAAACATCAAACTCATTGTTTTTACCCGATCAGGATATTTGTAACATGGTGGGTAATAGTATACACTAGCAGTTTAAAGTATTTCCGCACAAACACTTTATTCAGCCTTATCTCACAAGGCGTTTATAAGGAAACTATCTGGAAACTTATGTTGCTTTTGGTCAGATCTGATAGGTAATCTAGTTAGGTGTAAAATTGAGCTCCGAATGGGATCAACCCCTTCACGTATGGGTAGGGGCAACAACACAAATGGGTCGAAAAACGTGATTTTTAGGTCAAATTTGACTTTACAACGCCTGGGTCAAGGTCACTTCACTGCTCAAGTTGAGTGGTCATATGGAATGTGTATATGTAATTGAGTGACAAGCAGGCAATTAAATGTCCTGGTCACGCTTGACTACGCCAAGAGAATGCTTGGAAGCAAACGAAAAATGATCCTTCAACGCCCCACCAGTTTACAAAAATAGGGCTGTGATGAATGTGGAGTGTTTTGTGACGGTATATGACAGATGGAAAACCTCTCAAAACCTTTAAAAATGTCATATACCGCCAGGGACCATTCCACTTTTACCAAAGCCCAATTTTTGTAAACTGGGGGGCGATGAAGGATCATTTTTCGTTTGCTTCCAAGCATTCTCTTGGCATAGTCAAGCGTGACCAGGACATTTAATTGCCTGCTTGTCACTCAATTACATATACACATTCCATATGACCACTCAACTTAAGCGGTAAAGTGACCTTGACCCAGGCGTTGTCAAATCAAATTTGACCTAAAATCACGTTTTCGACCCATTTGTGTTGTTGCCCCCTACCCGTACGTGAGAGGGTTGATTCAATTCGGAGCTCAATTTTACACTTAACTAGATTGCCTATCAGATCTGACCAAAAGCAACATGAGTTTCCTGATAGTTTCCTTATAAACGCCTTGTGAGATAAGGCTGAATAAAGTGTTTGTGCGGAAATACTTTAGACCGCGAGTGTACCTCAGATATTGAATGCAGGTGGCAGAAAGCTTAAACATTCTTCTTTAAAGTTTTCATAGTTTTATATTCGGCAAAATTGCTTACCTCCTGATCTCTCATAAACTGTTGGGAGGTTGCTAGGACATTTGTAATTATCTGGGCTTGGTCATCTGATGCTAACACGATACCTGTATTCAACTGTGAAAAAATAATCAAAAATATTGTCACTACAAATATCTTATTCGAGACAGATCCAAGAACCTGTAGTGTTATATGGTATGGCCATGAGCAAAGAACCTGTATTACTACACCTCTTGAATATTTATAAGTTAATACAGTCTTTTTATTGGTAGAATAGTGGAGACTATGGAGCTTAAAGTGGACTATGGAGAATAGTGGAGCTATGGAGAATAGTGGAGAATAGTGGAGCTTAAAAAGTATTTTTGATGTCTTTGCCACGTATTTACTGATTTGGAGTCCTGCGCTGTTCCACTAGATTAAACAAGCTCCAAAATATGCATGACTGAAGCCCAGTAGCTAGGTATCATTGATACTTACATATCTTTGTACTATCTGTCTGATATACTTGGATTCTATCTCTGCATTGAGTTGTCCAAAATCCCACACCAGAGGCAGCATACTAGGTGGTAAAGCTTGCACACGATATACCAGCTCACGTAGTGGGATTGTACCTGCATGAGAATATAAAGAAAAAATTAGACTCAGTAAATAGCTGAATTCGTGAACTCTGGTCCTTAATTTTCAGACATGAAAATGAAATCACCAGTAGAAATAAGCTTGGTGGGCTGCATTGTAATTAGTTGTGCTCACCCAACTTTATGGTCGGTTATTTTTACTTGTAAGATTTTACTACGTTCGACCTAAAGTTGGGCTTTATTTATATTCCAAAGTCGGGAGTTTCATTTTCCATAACTTAGCCTCATCTAATGTCTTCCTTTGGACCAATGCTAATGCCTGATGTGTGTTATTCGTAATGATGGGATGATATTGTAAGAAAAAATAAAATGGCAATTTCTATCGTATCAATGCACTTGGAAGGCTAATTTAAAATCAAAATTTCTACAGGAATTTGTCACCAAATGGCCATTTGAATAGGTTCAGGTAAATGAGGAAACTAGAAGGTACATATTTATATCCTTTATTGCACTATGATGCTAACACCAAAGGGAAATAGGAGCGGTCACGTTTCTCAACCACTCTCATTGAGTGTCGTACTGCCGTCGTGCTCCCACTTTTGAGACAGTAATAGAGCCCCACTGTGTGGGCATCGTAAAATAATCATAAAATTACAAAAGCACACAGTGGGGCAAGCATCACTAATTGCAATATACAAATTTAAAGCATATCCATGAATTTCCTAGTCTTACATACTTGCTCATGATTGCAAACAATATGCAAACTTCTGCATGCATTTCAAAATTCCTTACACTATGAGCATTTGATTGCAATTTTGAATTTGAATACTTATATAAGCTTGCAATACACTGATTACAAGCAGTAGCAAGCCTAAATGCTTGAAATTACTTTCTTGTGCTGGCTCGCACCTGCATACCATTTTATATACTTTTAAATGTTACATGTATAATTGAAGATCAAAATTTCAAAAATGATAATGCTTCACTGCAATTTCTATGCAGGTCTATTTCAGATTGTGTGTACACTTCTGAACTAAAGATTCAAACCAATATTTTCTACTTTGACCTATTAATCAGCAGATTGTGTGATCTCAAAAGGAGTTTTTGATCTAATATATCTAGATTTTACAGGAATCTTTTTCCCAGGAACTACACCAACAGGGATTTGGCTTATTGACCCCACCAGGTAAAGAATCTCACCAAGTTTATCCCTTGTTTTATCAGCATCTACACAGTAACCTAGACCGGCTGCCTTCAGTCTTTCAATCATTGCTCCTGAATGCCTGTAAATACAAATGGTATCATGATTAAGTGACAGGGGTTTTGCTGCAATGTATACATGAAAACATTACTTGTACAGTTTAGACAATTCAAATTGAATGGCATTAAAAATATTTATTCTAAAAATAACATTGAATTTTCAGATCAAACAAAAAATTTGAGTTTACTTATGAATTGCATAAACAAATATACTGCACACAACATATGAATAAAATCCATTTTTTACCATCTCCCCATTGAAATTAGCTTACCCAAATAAAGATTCAAATATTAATTACATTAATAAAATTACAGAAATTATTGTTAAAGGAAAATGATTAAGCTGAGGTACTAAATTTCAATTAAAGCAAGTGTAACTCTTTAAATCCGATTCAAATCTTAAATCTCTTTTTTAACATCATGTCAGAAGTCAATTCCTTTAATTAATACCTTCGGTAAGGATTGCAAGCTGCAACAATCTTCAGCGCGCCATCTGCCATATCTATTGGTGTGCCCTGTATCCTTCCATCGCACATGATCTCTTTGATCAATCCAATTGCTTCTGTTGTGTTAGCCTCATCAAAGAACAATACTGTATCTATCCCATGGTCTTCTTTGTTCCTTGCAGCTATTTCCTGTGCTCTTTCTATCTTTCTAGATATGTCGTTGGTAGTTGTGCCACCATGTACCTAAATGAAAAACAGGGTAAGTGAAAACAAATCTATGATGCAAAAATGATTCAAAGAAGTAATAGTGAAAGCTCAGAGTGCATGAACCTACTGTTTGCGGGCATGGCAAGTAAACTGCAATTCCTGGTCACATGTTCAAATTATGACAGCAGACTAGTGGGGAATGGGTTGGCGCAGCGTTTCTGCCCTTGCCTTTCACCGCTGCGGCCCGGGTTTGATTCCCAGTCGGACCTAGGTTGTACATGAATTTGGTTGTCGATCCATACTCGTCTTCGCAGGTTTTCTCCGAGCACTTCAGTTTCCTCCTGCATCTAAAATCAAAAATTCTTTCCCATATTCTGTCTTTCACACCATGGAGGCGTCCTTTGAATTTAATGCATTTGCACTATTGGGATTAGCCTGGCTTTCAGCTGAATGTTATAAATAAATAAATGGTCTTTAGTATGCATAATCTAATATTTGATCTATATATGATTCTTGTAAGCTTAGCAAGGTAAAAAACAAGGGGTGCCCAGGTCAGAGTGCCAACTTAGATCAAACTTAGCTGTTACCTTCCCAGCATTGAAGAATGGGGAAGAGATTGTTAAGGGCATTACACTGGCTGCTCGATGGGTTAGAACTTCAAACTCTTACTAATCGATGATTGAGAATCAGATGCTCTTGATTAAATGCTTCAAAATGTTGAAGCCAGATTTACCTTGTGTTGCTTTTAAGACTTGCTACTCGTATATTACCTTCATAAGTATCATGTTATTGATCCTATCTGTGGTCGCTGCTAGTCCAGCCTGTAGTCTACATAGGAATCGGATCAATCTAGTCTTGCCACACCCTGTCTCACCCATGATCACCACTGGTATACCACACCTTTAATTGAAAAAATAAATAATGTTAAGATTTCAAACAAAATGTGATTTCTCAAGAGTGAACACTGCATATAGAACTAAACATCTTCAAGAAATACAATATGTGTTTCCCAATGTCATTGTGGTATTTCACTGAAATTATCTTTAATGAAGCAACAATGCTAAATTTTGTAACTGAATTTAGTTCACAGTCTGATAATAGAAATCTACAGATAAGAGTAACGGGTTGTCTTTTTTACCTGAATCTCATATGTATAGCCAGCATCTTCTTGGTGTTGTCAGTAGTCAATTCGTAAGTCTCATCAGGATCTATCAAATTCCGTACTCCTAGAACCATGCCTAACTGCTGCAGTTTTCTCCATCTGCAATGGTGTATAAATATAATTTGATAAATAGATCTTTGTAAATATCATGAACTTAACCAGACTAATTCTTAAATAAGTCCTTCAGGCCTAACATCTCATAGAAGTATGTCAGGCCACTTTTCTTGCAGAGTCAAAAGCAATTAGCCCAGTGTTGGCTTATATTTAGTTGTCAGAAACTAAAATATTATGTGAAAAATTTTGTAGTAGCAAATAAAAAAAAATTGGTCAAACAAATTTCCAGATTTTGCATATATTTTTTTTTTGCAAAATGTAAGTGAGACAAACTTTCTCCTTAATCATATATTTACTTGACAGCACATTTGACAGCATATTTCAAGCAAACAAACACCCTTACAGTTTATTCAAAATCCTCATTATATCCGTCATGATTAATACTGTAGTCTTCTAGTATAATTTATGCTTGACATGAAGCATACAGGAAAATTCACATCACAGAGTTGTTGTGAAAGACTACTGTGTCTAGCAATGGTTTATAGACACTGATTATATCATTAGAAGTTTGCCAATTGAAGTTTCCTCTAAGCTTTGAAATAAAATCAAATTCTATTTATTCTTTTCTCTTTGAGATGTGCTTGACTCAGCAATAACTCTTGATCAGTGGTGGTGCCATGATTTTCAAAGTGGGAGCAAAGAAAACATCTGTGGGAAGAATATATTTTTGAGAAAAAACGGTCAGAGGAAAAATATGGAATTTTTTAACAATCGAAAACAAGGGGAAATTGAGTGTAAATTTGTGTCAATGACTGAAACTGGGGGGGGGGGGGCAATTGGAGGTAAGGCTTTTGATAGTGATCAAATGCTCCCCAAGCCCGCTCCCTTGGCGCCACCCCTGAGTGCTCGACCTTTTCTATCAATGATAGTCCAAGTGTTCAAATATCCATCAAGGATAAAAAAATCCTCTCAACCCAGGTATATTTAAAATGAATACCAGCATTCTTCAAAATAGGGAAGGAAACAGACTTGTTGTAAAAGATGTGTGGCAATTCAATCACAGCAAATTACAAAGGAGACAGGCTAGTCTAATTGCTTATTGCTTTGAAACAGAGTTGGGCACATACAGACCTGTGCAAACTAGTCTCCATTTTACCCAACACACCTCTCTTACCTTGGAAATGTGTCAAAATCTTTTGAAAGCTCTACTCTATTTGCTTCAAGTGCCTGTCTCAAAAGGATATTCATAATGTTTGCTTCAATGACCTCTCGTGTGTTGGGGTCACGTAACGATCCACGTTGGTCTATGTAGAATCCCATAAATGTCATAGAATTATGATCCTGGTTGAAGAAGATGTATGGATGAAGGCTACAAGTTTAAAGAAGAATGTAACTATGAATTAAACATCTTTCATGTATCTTATTTTACTATTTTATCATACATACCAGTGCTAAAATCAATGAATCATATTATTAATCATTCATATACATACATACTAACATACTAACAACATTTGTTAGGTGCCTTTTCAGAAAGTTAAAAAGCACCAAAATCTTTTGAAAGCTCTACTCCATTTGCTTTTTAAGTGCCTGTCTCAAAAGGATATTCATAGTGTTTACTTCAATGACCTCTTGTGTGTTATGGTCACGTTATGATCCATCTTGGTCTATGTAAAATCCAATATATGATCCAGAAATCATATAAAAAAATAATGCACTTTATGCTTATGTTAGAGTTCATTTGACTTTGTCTACTTAGCACAAACGACTAGACTTTAAAAAAATGTCATAATTTCTTTCATGTAGCACTTGCGCATTTCACGTTTTCAGGCAAAATCAGTACACTACTTTTTTGTTTCAAGTTTTTTGAACATGAAAATAGAATTGCTTACTTTAAAGTAAATTGGGAAAACTTTTGGGAAAACAGGCAAACTTTGCTGCAGGAATGTTTTCTTTCCACATAAAATCAAATCTTTCACATTTCAGCATGCATTTTTAGGCTTCTGTCAGTCGTTTTGTTGGGCAATAACATAAAAATGTACATCTCAACATCTAATTCAAAATATAGAAATAAAAAATTTAAATGCATTTCACATATATGTTTCATGACTATTTACGGTCGGTGGTAAAAATAGGGTCGGTCGGGTTACGCCAATCAAACAATTTATTTTTAGGCCTAATATACAAAGACATAGCCATACCTTGTCTCCCATCTCCTTCTCAGCTGGAATGCTTCAAGTTCCTCTGGTACCTCTTCATTTTCTTCTACCTCTTTAGCACCAACTGCTTTTGAAGGACTTTCTTCACTCATGTTCAATGATGGGGTTGCAAAATCCTGAAAAAAAGTTTTCAGAAACCACAATTATTTATAATTAGCATATATTTATTCTCTACACTACTACAATTAAAGGCATTTGTAAAGAGATCATTAAAAACAACTTCATAATTGCCAAGTTAAGTTCCGAGTAAAACACATTTTTATTTTTGTTATTTGTTATTAAAAGTTATTTTAATGTTTTGCATCACTTTTTCATTGTGGCACAATTAAAATTTCAGTTGGTTTAAATACAATCCTTAAATTTTAAATACCTGGCCCTATACATCAACATACCATAGCCATCTGGATCATAAATCTGACAACAAATGCCTTGAAGCCTGCAAAGCCGGATTCCCTATCATGGAACTCAGGATTACAGAATACCGAGTTCTGGCAGTCGTCAAGTTGAATACTCAGGAAACGTGCAAAATGAGAGAGCTCTGCCCATGAAGGATCCTCCACACCACAATGACTGAAACAGCAAGAGATATATCAAGTTATCAAAAACAATTTTTAACTCTTTTTCATCAGTGTTTCCAATTTAGAGCCGAAAAAAGGATGGTTCTAAGGATTTGTAAATCACAGCCCTCTCGCAACATTATGTCCAACCACGGCAAGCAGTCCCCTGTCAAGGTACTGAACCACCCATAACTGCCAAACCAGAGGATTGGTTCTCACACCCACCCTCTATGTTTTTGTATGTACTCAGAGCATTTAATTATTTTCATTTACTGACTTGTATGAGTCAGGGTTAGCTCTTCTGGCACCTTTGGAAATTTCCATTTCTGAGAAATCACCGCATATTGTAATGAACTATCAGATATATGTCTACTGCCATTTGATTACTTCAATCCAGCGGATGACAAACTGTGGGTCGCAAACCTTTG
The DNA here is from genome assembly GCA_000969725.1 of Ophiothrix spiculata. Taxonomy (NCBI): domain Eukaryota; kingdom Metazoa; phylum Echinodermata; class Ophiuroidea; order Amphilepidida; family Ophiotrichidae; genus Ophiothrix; species Ophiothrix spiculata. Next base: position 68,001 of record JXSR01S024636.1, read on the forward strand.
TTGCTGTTTTGTCTTCATCTAAATGATATTGTTCGAAATGAATGATATTGAACACTTACTTTAGCAGAGTTGTCAAAAAAGATTGATCATCACCCTCTGAAGTTCCATCAAACTGGAAACTGTTCAAGTCTTCTCCATCTGAATGGCGAGCTAAGTACTGGTAAGCTCTTTGAAACACATCTCCATGTAATTCCTCGTCATCTACCAGAGGATCACAGTCTTGCCATCCTGCAGATTATTCAAAATAAATAATAATAACACTGATAAAAATATTAGTCACATTAATAACATTAAACATTATATATCATTTCTTGTGTTCTCTTTAAATGAATAGTTTTATTATGAATATAAGTGATAAAACAAAATATTATAACTAAATTTACATGAATTTTATCAAAACAAATTACAATTACAAACTGCAAGCAATTTAGGAAAAATAAAATGGGTTAAGTTAAACACCGAAGTGCTCACTTATCCTGTACATTTAAAAAGAAACATTTTTGAAACAATGTAAATGAAACAACAACATTTCAACCCTATATGAGAGGACATAATTGAATCACCTGTACAATTCTATGAAAAATGACCTACATTCAGAACTGAATATAGAAAGTTCATGTCACTGTTTAACATCAGAAGGAAATTCATTCAATAGTCGTAGAAGAGACACAATAAAAAAATTTAAAAAAGAGAAACTTCTGGCGGTTATATGCAGTAATCTAGAATATTAATCTTACTCAAATGCACCATATGGTCAAAAGATGCAGGCAACAATCCATTCATTAATTTGAACCAAAACACAAGTCCATGGAATTTGTATAAATCCTCAAATTTCAACAAATCAAGTTTAGTAGATAGCCTTTCTCCAACTAGGCCTACATTCAACATCAAAGGAATTCCTATAAAATACCACCCGAGTAATTTTCCTTTGAACCCTATCCAACCTATCAATGTGATTTCCCTGAAATGGAGCCCAAACACTAGCCTTTGTTAAAGGCTGAGAAATCAAAGCCCATGTTATCATTCTAAGCACACACTTATATGTACACTGTATATAGCACACACCCAAGCATGGATATTAAATCAGGCTGTTTGAAATATTATAAAATTTCAAATTTTCAAGTGCTGGGGAGTTGTAAACATAAAACACCTACCAACATTTACTTCTATGCCCTAAAACCATACCCTGAGACAAATATCAGCCCCTACTAACATTTTCTTCTATGCTGTTTTTCAGCCTTTGCAAGTTGGTAACTAATTATGTAACACCCAGACACCATCACTATGGGGGTTTTCTGCTTCTAACAGAAACTAGGTTTAGTCTAGTTTAGTCATGGGTGTTTACAAATTTATCTAAATTATTTAGAGAATAGAATATAAATTTAGCAGAAATTTCTGCATTATTTGGGTGAAAAGCAGGCTTTATGGTACTATAATAAGTATTGCTGTGATTGGTTGCCTTTTTCTTTGAGGCAGAATTTGACATTATACATTGCTTTCTATGAGTAAGTGAAATCACCCAATTAGGAACAAATGCCCGGGCCTGGCAGCCCTCTAGTGACTTCTTTTAGTGTTGGAAACTGAAATGTGAATTCATATTGGTAGGTGTACTACTTAGGCCAACAGAATGTTTTCATATATCTCAGATTCTTAGCTCAATGCTGCAGACCATGCTGTGATTTTAGGTGTTTGTGGTGATGGGCTGTGTAAGCCTATCATAGGTACATGATTAGTAATAGTATGCTGTTTTTTTAAGATCTGTCTTTTAGCTAGCTAGTATGTATGCAGACTTTCTGAGTATTTTTAAAACATAGCTAGAATAGCTTAGTGTGTATATTGCACAAACCCTACATTATTGTGAGGGGGAAAATGCAGAAAACGGGATAATTTGCTTATAATTAACTTCAATTTTTGCCTAGACATTGGCCTAAATGGTGCCCAAACCACAGATTTTCTATGCCCAAACTTAAGTCAGATTAAAATAGATACACATTCTGAAAGCACTTGAATGTCTATGGATGGCTTTGGGAGCTGACAGCCTGTCATTTTGCAAAATAATCATTTATTTTAGCATTTTATCCATTGATGATACTCGAAGTCCTTCTGCGGAGCAGATATAAAATGGTAAATATTATACATTGTCTACAATATAATGCTCTAGAAATGAATAAATATGGTACTCAAATAACAGTGCACCCTCTGGAAGTAAAGAGTTATGACCTTCTCAAATTGATATGATATTCTCAAAAATAGATGGCTCGGGCCTTGGAGCAAGGCTACCCAAAGACAAATAAATAAACAATATCTGGTAAAACAAGGGACTTGAAAAGATTTACCTTGTGGTAAGGAGCCATCCTTCTGTCTCTGTTGACAAGCTGTTAGTACTTCCTGTGGTGCACGACATGTCACACTTGGTAGAACTGAGTAAAATGGCTGGGATTGAACCGATGACTGATGTTGACCGAGACGAACCTGTATCAGTACAATAGAATTTTTTTAAGGCGATGTGTAATTTATTACAATTATTATTATTACAAAGTTCTCATATGACAACTTACAAAGAACAGAGCACCTTAAAAATGATGAATTACTATAAATTGATCCAAAACAAGCTAAATTTTCAGTAAAAGAATTGTTAAGGTAGCTTTCAACAACTCACTGTATCTCTTTATACAGGAGCTAACGTTGTTGATTCATGATGAATCCACAGCTGATATTCAAATTAGCGCGTCACGCACGGAACGGCGTTTACAGAAGTGCATTTACGCAGTACACAAAAGACGGCGCACTGATCATGTCAAAGCACATTCCCTCTTGACATGAAAATTAAAAAAACTTTAACTTGTGTAGAATTTCGGGTTACCATTTTCTTTTTTTTTAAATAGGTGTAAATTGCCATTAGAGCTACCTTAAAAGAAATTCATAATTTTTAGCAGATTTTTAGTACACATGCCACACTTATGGAAAATTACAACATAAAGGTCTGAAAGACTATGTATACTTGGTATAGGCCATCTACATTTTGTATTTTGTATAAAATCAATATGCATATGCCTCTTTACATGTTCAAAATGATCATTTCTAAATTGACTTTTCCTTATGTCATTGAATTCAGAACCCTAGTTCGTTTAGAAAAAAGGACTATGTGAAGTAGAAAATTGATAGGCCTATTGTCAATCAAAAACGGGTTTAAAACACCCCTTGGATATTTAGTTCACTACATATCAGAAGTTGTTGGCTAACAACTTACATTATTCCTGGTATGTTGTAATCTGAAGTCAGTGATTTCCACAACATATAAGTCTTGAGGTTTACATTTCCATACGCATCCATGGCTGTCACACAGACCACCTAAAATGAGCAGATTGAAGAGCAGGTCATCAAGGCCTTCTCGTACCTGAAATTAATCATAACAATACATCAAAAAATTAAAAGCGAGTTTTACTTTATTTATCATTCATAACTAATATTTGACATCTCCCTTGGATGTTAATTTTCCAAATTATTTTTTAACTCCCTTTTTATATCAATTATACAAATTGCCTCTCAGTGCCGGTTTATTTAGAATGTCTGTGATGGTGATCACAATGTTGTGATGAGGTCTTTTCAGAGGTCTATACTTGGAATTTAGTAACTTAGCATGCCTGTAAACGAGCTTGTACACTCTTTAATTCCATAGATCAGGGGTTCTCAACTAGTTCTTAGAATACGCCACATAAATGAGAATAATGTAAGCTAAAGCACCACATGCATCTGTTTTTCAGTGTATTTCTAATGTATTTCTTTGTTTTTTTGAGAGTGCAAAAGCGCCAATCTCTAACAGTCAAAGCGTCAAATTTGGCGTGTGCACCGCTAATTGAGAATGCCTACCATAGATTGTCACCTGCAATAATGCTGATAAGTTATGCTCCCATGCGAGTTTAACTCACTGGTTAAGCCCCCTATCGACAATTTCAACCTCGTCATTTTGGAAACATTTTATTGCAAGCATATGACCAGCCAGAATATTGATAACCTTGGCATGTTTGTCAAAATGACATGTAAATAAATAAATCAAATTTAACTTTGGTCACAATTCATCACAGCACCATCCAACAGAGCTACACATTACAAAGTCACAGCTCCACTGAAGTCACAAGTATATCCATCTTGAACATATTTTTGTACTTTCTTACCATTGGTGCAACATCCAGGTGATAAATCCTTGGTGATGAAGAATAGGACTCATCTTGATGGGGCAGTAATGCCTTGACTACCGCATCCTTGTCAAGTATAGCTTCTTGTAGAGGCACAGTGACACATGCATCATCAACCTCATCATCATCATCCATCAGATCTTCTGTATATCTTTTTATCCTCAAAGTCTTTCCTACACCAGGTCTGCTTGAAACCATGACTTCTACATTGCATCTACAAAAAGAAAAAACAAAACAAAACTGAATATTTAGAGGGGTTTACATTGGGTACAGTGATATAACAAGATTTAACATGACGCCGCTTAAAACTCCACCAGTGTCTGACTGCTCAGAACCTGCGATTATAGGCAGTTGTCATTGTTTAGAGCAAATATGGTAAACTGGTGGCCATGTGGTCAAACCCCTGGTTTAGTTATGAAGTGTTTCCTAAATCTTTATTGGCCTTTTGAAAATTGATGTGATTAAAAAGCTGACATCATTGCATTTTGATTGGTGTCAAATACACGACTTAGCATCTTAAATTAATGAATCCCAGTGCATACTTTATTTAAAGAATATAGTAATTTCAATTGCACATATTGCCCCCATTGCAGTCCATTTTTTGTAAAGGCAAAAATGCAGCAAGTAATTTCTCCAATGAACTCACATTTCACATTACGAATATTATATTGGCTACAAATTGTATTGGTTACAATATACGACTAAAATTCACAATGTTAAATAGCAGAAATGACACAACTTCATATTGAGCCAATTTAACTGTATCAACTCATAACAGATAAACAGATGAAACTTACCCATGTTCTGTCACTCTTGCAGCAGTATCAATGTTTTCTCTATCTTCAACACTCTGTGCCATCATCTGGAATTGTTGCATCAGGTAGTCTTGTATCACATCATGGCTTCTGCTTGCTGCCATCTCCCGTCTGTACAGTTCTAATGCTCGTATCATATGGGAATTGTTTTCTTTGTCACTGCTGCATACGACGACCAAACGATATCCTGTCAATTTGGTCAAAAAATTGTCACAGTTAAGCAAAGAAAAGAGAGTCAACTAAACAGTCATACATTTAAAATGATTGCTGATTTTTAGATTTATTAGTTGTGTTGTTTTTACTGAACATATCCTGGGTAATGTCCTTGGTGATACAAAACAACTACTGGGTAATGTTGACATGTCTGAAGAAGTACCAGGTGTCCCAAAAAATGGTTACATGTAGAAAAATGACGTTGTGCAAAAAGTATAGTAGTTAGAAAAACGAAACTTTGCACAATGTATATCACAACTCTCTACTAGATACTTGTAAAATGTTGATTTAACAGCGTTATTAGTTTTTAAGTTATTAGCAAAGGTAGATACCTATGTCAGAAACGCATTTGTTCAAAATTTAACAAAATAATAAGCATACACGTTTTGTTATATTTTAAAGTGTATTTTTTCTAAATGACCATGATCAGACTTTATATTAAACCAAATTTGATACAATTTTTAATAAATAATGATTGAACACTCTTTCAGTATATCTGTTATGCAAATTAGGGATACCGGCATTCCATGCATTCCAGAATGAGTTGTTTATATTGAACCTGTCAATCAAGTTGTGGCGTGAAAGTTGATGAATATAGCGCAATCAAATTTTCACGGGTAACATTAATTATTTAACTGTTTAAACTGCAAACTTGTTAAATTTTGAAAAAAAAATCTTAAACTTACAGGGCATGATTAAATTAGAATTTTCTTTATTTAATAGCAAAAATCCGATCGACATTCAGATATAACAGAAATAGCAAATTTTGAATCGGTGGCCATTTTTGCCAAAAGTCAGGTTTCGACATAATTTGCAGACCTGTAGTAATTTATGACGTCATAATTACGTAACAGCTAGTCAAATTTGGTATCAATGGGAAGAAGAAACTGTACCCTATACTATGGTATGCAACAACCTAACTTTGGACATGTCAATTTTAAGTTTACATGGGGTTGAACGAGGGTTAATATTACATCAAACTAACATGCTTCCGATTTTGTTGAATTTTGAACAAATGCGTTTCTGACATAGGTATCTACTTTTGTTAATAACTCAAAAACCAATATTGCTGTGATATCACAATTTTACGAGTTTCTAGTAGAGGGTTGTAATACAATGTGTGCAAAGTTTCGTTCCTCTAACTGCTATAGTTTAAGCACGCGGTCATTTTTCTACATGTAACCATTTTTTGGGACACCTGGTATATACATCATCAAAAAGAAAAACTTATGCAAGTGAGACAAGGGGGCAATAGAGACAAGGGGGTGGAACTGGATCCCATTTTGGATCCAATCTTCCATCGTAACTGTATTTGGTAACTTGCTGTCGGAAGTTACGTCACCATCAGTGTTTCCAGAGACGTTCAGTCATCATAACATCTCTCATTGCTGACGATGCCAGATGGTATCTGTGCAAAAGGCCTCCAAATGAGGTTAGTAAAATTTTGTGATGCAGAACTTTCAACCTTCATTTGTGTATTATGCAAGTGAGTTTGGCAATTTTATGTGCAGGTTAAGTAATTTTATAACATCATGTTGTGAGTTGAAAAATTGTAAGTTTGAGTTACGGTAATCTTGCAGTAAGTTCGGACATTTTAGAAGAACCCAAGCCCTGAGTTGGGCAATTTGATTCTGAATAATTCATAGTCTTCAGTTTTAGGCAATTTTCATTCACTTTGTAAGACATTTTCAAGTTAATTTTTTTTTGTCTGCTTATGTAGTGCACCCCTCACTCTGAGGAGAAAATTTATTCAAAAATCTCTATTTTGTCAAGACATGAGTCAGGCAAAATTTTAATAGCATGATGATGTTGTAACATAAAGTGTAATTATGGTTCACGTTGGAGTGACATATTTTGAAATTTTCATCAAAAGCCATTCCATATACAAATATGATTATTCAGGGGATGCAACCACGCTCTCAATTTGAAGGAGAGGGCTGATACTAAAAAATTTCAAAATTAAGTTCATAAAGAATATAACAACCTATATATGTAGGCCTGATATAAGCGAATGTTGCCCTTGCTTTCTTGTGTATAATTACAGGTTACCTTCTGTATTAAGTTTGATCCTTGGTGGGTACCTTGTCTCTGGGAACTACTTTTACATATTTTCAATAATCAGGCTACATGTACTAGTCCTTGGCTCTGCTTGACTTCATTTCTCTGCGAATCTTATATATAAAACACAAGTCTCACCTGATTTTCCCTTCATGAGATGAGCCAACTCCTGTTCAGCCTTGACACTACGGTCATATTTCAACTGGTCTGCTCCTACCAGGCAGAATATTCTGCCTAATTTGTCATCAATTGCTCGACGCCATAGCAGTACAACCTATCAACAGAATTCACCAAAAGTCAAGTAAGTTATATCTAAACTTAGCTTTGAAGATGTAACAAGGTAATAAAGCTTAATTGACACTAGCTCACACCGTTTCATTTTCTCCTTTTTTTCATTCTAAAGCGAAAACGCCTTGTTCTGTATGGAATTTGAACCACGGTCTCTCCTTAGGCATGAAAACAACACAAAAAAGAATGCATTATCTACTATCTACCTCTTCCAGGCTTGTATCAGGAGAGCAGATCAGGACCTCTTCAAATGTTGGTAGATGTCCATCGTCTTGCATGTACAATGATAACACTGTATTTAGAACATCACCTTCAGAAAGAGCAACAAAAAGAAATCACTATCAGCATCAGTTTTCCATCAATATTAAATAATCAGAATTCTAGGTTAATCAACAATATCAAAAAAACTATCCCACTAGCACCAATATGTCAAAAGTGCAACCAAGGCCTTATCATTATTGCTACAATATGATGGAATTCATCATTATTACTACAATGTGACCAGGTCTTTATCATTTCATTGTCATCAAAATGAAGTTTGGTCATTCGGTTCAGAAGATATGGCAATAAAACCAATTTTTGTAAACATTATGTTAATTAGATACATATTTTGCATATTTTATGCAGGAATCACAGAAGCCAGAAGGATAAAAAAAACATTACAGCATTATCATTCATTTTAAGTGGATGAGTATGATATAACAATGAAATTTTCAACCTTTCATATCATCAAAACATTTCTTCACTTTTTCATGCTATCAATATTCTATTAACCCTTACCCTCCTACGTACTACAAAGTACTACAGTAAGTAATCAAGAATTAGCCTTAAGTCTGAATACATCACAGACGGCAGGTATAAATGGTCAGGAAATTGCTGCCCGGGCAGGCCACGCTCAGTGGCTTGGCATAGCTGGATATTGGATCGGGATAGCGGGGGTCAGGGGTTCGAATCCCAAGGGGAATCGAGGGAAAACCAGAAATTTTTTCATGACGTATTCATCGGACTTAGACTGTATTTAGGCGTGCGATAGTAAGGGTTAAATCTCAGATAACTCACCAGGTGAGCGCACAAGCAGGTTTGGCACACCTTCTTTCAGACAACTTGGAACACTCCTTTCAGGATCATTGGTATCTGAAAACAAGATAGATGAAACACATTAGATCAATGAAAGCAAGCAATTGTTTTATCCTAATAGTTTGCAGACCTTACTGGGTGAGTACCAATGCATAGGCATATTTTTTTTAATGGGTTTGGCCAGGAGTAGAGCACATTAGTCTCATTAGGAAACTGGCTGGTATTGCATGTGCAGGTATGACCTAAGAAGCGGTTTTATTTACAATACTTCAAATAAATGACATGGCAACATTTCTTAGACCTGCAATATACTTCCGTACAGATGATTTTGTTTTCAGTAACATTGGCAAAATGTTGTGCTAGAAATTGCTTCATATGCTAACAACAATTGACTTTCTAAATTAGAGATGACCATAAATGAAAATTGTCCTTAGCAAGTTTTTGGATTACCTTCAAAACCCTTCATAGGTTTAAAAAAAATCACCATCAAACAAACACATCCAATTTTTGATGTTTTTTTGCAAGACAGATTGACCTACACTCCTATTAAGAGTTTCACTTTTGAATCAGTTTATTAATGTGTTTAATAACGATAAAAAAAGTTTAAAGAATATGTTAAAATGTATTTACTACTTACTTTTCTGTGCAAGGTGGTGCAGTATTAGTCCAAGGTGCTCCAGACTAAGACAATCTTCCACATCATATGACTTCATGGATCTGAGATACTCACTCCACAGCTCAGCTAGCTGCTTCTCAAGTGGCTTCCTGCGAATGAGATGTACGATATCATTGGGTTTTTTTTTCATTTATGATAATTTTTAAAGATATTTGACCATCTTTTTTTATAAGAGTATAGACAGAGATGGACTTAATTATAACTTTGCCACAGTGAAAACAATCTTGGGGATACAAGGAGGGAAAGCAACTGCCCACTTGCCCCTTTACATACCTGACATTATGCTTGCACAAAGATGAGATAAGGTTGTTAGCGGGTCCTGGCTCATTTTATTAAATGTTAGATGTAGAAAACAAGTTTATTTGTGAATATTTAAAGCATATAAAGTGAAACGTTGAGATCTAAGTTTCCTGATTCATTTGATGGAATTTGATTTAGGACAGTTCCAAATGATTACCTGCCTGAAAATATTGTTGGGTACTGAAGCATAAAAATTCAACCTTAATGTAATGACATAAATGTAAATTAACCTACCTATTGCCAGCTACTTTATCCAACAGCTCACTTGTTACATCACCAAGTTTATGTCTCATGCTAGGGAGGCTCTTGAACATTGCATCCTCATCTTCATCAAGAAGGGCTTCTTCATCTTTGAAAAGATATGGTTCGGACATTTTGAGCTCGTTGAACATCCTGTCAATTTCATCATCATCCTGGACATTTTCAAGACACCAGTCCATATAGATATCGTTTTCTTCTTCCTCAACCCCTAGATCTCGAATGGCAGCCCATGCAACTTTTTCATCAAATCCACATTCATCCCTCAATTCCTGTACAATTTCACAGGCTTTTGTCCTCTTTTCAGCTTCTTTGACTGCCTGTTGCTGTTCAGCTACTGCTGTATCATCTAGGGTAGCCTCTATGACATCTTTCGTTGTGCTTTTCAAGGCATCTCTGATATCATCTGCTGTGCAATGTTGTTTGACAGAAGACAGCAAGGCAAAAATTTGTGGCAGAAGATCATCGTCATCATCCGAAGCAGCAAACTCTGCTAGGTGTTTGCGCAACAAAACCAGTTGTTCTGTTGTATAGTAGTTTAAATGATAGCTATCACATCTTCGGTCATTTACATACTCATACCAGTCATACAGGCATTTGGTCATAAATTCCAGTAGGAATCGTAACTCCATCATTGGCGGTCTTGTTCCTACAAGGATACTAGCTTGACTTCCTCCAAAGTCAACATGAATAGTTGCATCAGTCATTCCACAATAGACCAAGGCTTTCCAGTCTAAGAACAGAATATTTCCAGCTAGACAAAGTTCCTCGTACAACTCTGCAAGCTTCTGTACAGCAGTGAAAATCTGGAAAAGACATTGACAATTGTTTGCATTTAAAATTGTCTTCAATAATAGGTAATATATTTAATACTTTCTTATCAAGATCCAGGGGATGGGGTGTCACTTTACATTTATGGAAGGTATGGGTAGATGCCCATTTCCAGATAACTTCAGTTCTAAAGACTCTATTTTTAAATGACCAACAAATGAGTATTAAAGCTAATTTTTACAAATTTTTAGCTCTAATACTAATAGTCATATTTGTATGCTAAAAAATGGTTTCTACAATTTATTTTTGATCAAAAACACTTCTGTTAAGACCCTATGTTGAAAAAATGGGCCGTCCATACCTTCCAAATATTTTTGAGATCAGAAACAAAATTCCACCGTCAAGTCTAAGAAAAACTTATTTTCCCCTTCAGATAGAAAAATTTTGCTTTGCCCACAAAACTATCAGTTTGGCTTCTTAATCTTTGTTGTTTTGTTTTGGTTATATTTTGACTAACAATAATGGTTCGTACAGAGAGATCAAAGGTGAGCATCAAAAGTCCAGAGCACATCACCTGGGTCCAACTGAGATATTATATACAAACATGTTTTGTTTGTTAAACTATTTAACTGGGGTCTGATTACCTCTACGATGTTGACTGAAACTAATTTGCATGACCCAAAGCATTTATAGCACCCCTATAAGCTAAAATGGACTAGTCCTGACCTCAGGTCACCGACCGACGCCATTACTCTGCCTCACTTTTCGGAAGCACCCACGCTTAACGGACAGCATCATTCTTCCTTTGCTGTGGGGCGGGTCCGGTGAGGGAGTCAACATCGTAGAGGTAATCAGACACCAGTTAAATAGTTTAACAAACAAAACATGTTTGTATATAAACTATTACACTGGGCTGATTACCTCTAGAACGATGTTGACTGAAACTAATTTGCATACCAAATGTTG
>JXSR01S024637.1:4601-25409 GCA_000969725.1 Ophiothrix spiculata
TCCAAATACGTCATAGACCGGAGTTAGCAATGGTCGGCCTAATTGCCGTAGAAATTGCAGTTATCGATGGTGGCTTAAACAAAGCAAAAAGATATGCTAAAGAGTTTTCAATTTTCTCAAAATCAAGTAAAGGAAGCATTTGAAACATACATTTCTGTGTCAAATTCAACATCTTGATTCAACTTCAAAATTGATTGAGAAAACAATCTAAGCATTTTTAAAAGCAAGGTCCTTACGTTCATTCAACCATAAACCCGTAAGTTATGTTCATTCAACCATAAATAATCAAGCACCGTCCTTTTTTATCTTAAAAAGTGCTTCCCATTTGAATAATGAGTACTCTTGATTTTTTCTTACAATTAAAATTTCATCAATTTTTATATTCCAATACAAGAAACTGCAACATTTGATTCGTCATGAAATTTAAAAAATGGGAACATTTTAGTAAGAAGGTTAAGTGTTATGTAAAACTTCAGTGCACGTTGAATTTGTATCATTCTAGCCTTCATTTTACAATTTGAAACATATTACAGGGCCTAAACTGTTTTCCAGAAAAATCAATATTCCTTAGGGGGGACTTATTTATTTTGAACTGTATATATATTATTCCTTTTTAGACGATTCTTGGTTTTAGTAATTCGGTATTAATCTGTAAATTGATACTGATATTTATGGAATGTTTTCTTGAAGAAGGAGTTATGTTTTATGTCTTTTAAGGTTTACTGTTTTATGTAAGATGTGAATGTATATATAATTATTTTTAAGATAATGACTTTATAACTCCTATTTTATGTGCTAAACAGGGCCCTGCTGAAGATCAATATTAAATGAGCAGGTTACCCTGTTGAAATATTATTGAATAAATAAATGAATAAATAAATAAATGTTTTAGGTAATTAGGTTTTATTAAACATTGATTCATCCCCCAACACCTCCACAATTTTTACAGACCAGACAAGAGTTTAACAAAGTGAAAAAAGTGATTTAAAATGATCTTTTTTGTGAAACAGCCTAATTGCACGTGACATAAAATTAATGTATTGGCGGGGTGTTATATTCACGATTATGTTGATTTGGAAAATTCACGAAAATTAAACCCTCACGAAAATAACCTCGTTTACAGTGTATCAAAAATAAACTTACCTGAAGCGACAAATTTGATAGACCATGTCATTTAACCCCAAGGTACTGTGTCACACAATGGAGTAACATGGAATAGCCTCAATTGACCTATCGGAAGTCAATAGTCAATTAGGTAATTTCATTATGACTTAATTGAACATGTTGTAGGCTATATTTTTCCTTTGTCCGATCATAAATGTACCCCTCACTCTATAGAGCTGATTTATTCTGAAATCTGCACTTTGTCATAAATTGAGTTATTTTGGTGGCAGCGGTGTGATTTGTTATATTTTTTGAACTATTTTTGGCATTTTTTAAAAAACCAAGATAAAAATTTAAAAAAATGATAAAACAGTCCCTAGACATTTGTTTCTAAATTCCAAAAAGCCAAAAAGTTAAAAATTTCATAAATGCAAATTTAAGTTAGGTTTTCCAGAAATTTTTGGGCAAAAAATATATTTTTTGTCATTTTTTGCCAAAAACCAATATCAACAATATGTTCAGGGTGAAAATCTACTTCTAAAAATGTACGATTTTAAATGGTTTATGCAATTAGTTTAAGAGTTAGAGTACAAAAAACGTTTAGGCTAGTTGAAGATCTACCCCAGCCTTAATCAGTAATAATTGCCAATTCCCTATCCTATACTAGTACTCTGCCCGATCCCATCCCGATTTTGATATGAATTTATCATAACCCTGGAGAGCAACCTTCAATCTTAGTGCAACGCTAATAAAATGTTCAGAAAATATCAACTGTAAAAAAACAGTTATAATGCCAGCTGTTGTCAACTTGTTGGTGTAGAAAATGGTATGGCTGAATTTGAGCTGTGATAAAACCCTAGTGTGTATACTGTTCAGATTTATCTTAGGCCAACATCATACCTTCTAACACTTAGACTGGAAAAATTTAAATTTTTATTAAATTTGCAGTGACTTGTTTAATAATAATAGTAAATAAGATAGGTGCCATTAAATCAAAATGAGGCAGAATGTTCAAGCTGTTGAGGTGTAACTGGATGGGCTGGATGAATAGGCAGAGTTCTGCAATTTTGCTGATCCCAATTCATTGCTGATCTTACCATAATTGGGCTGATTTCAGATCTGTCTGATGAATCAGTCCATCCTTAACCCTAACCGTACAAAATCACAAAAAATCACAATCTACGTAGGTAGGAAAATTGCCTTAGTCCAAATACGTCATAGACCGGAGTTAGCAATGGTCACGAAATCGCTGCAATGGCAGCGCGTGCTCGGTGGCTTGACATAGTGACAGTTGGGTTGGGAAGCGAGAGGTCCCGGGTTCGATTCCAGGTGGAAACCCGCCATTTTTAACGTGCAGATTTCCGAGGAGATAGTTTTTAAACGGAGAATTGCTCAGTACGGTTAGGGTTAATACAAAATATAGTGATTCAGTGAAAAAGATTTTGCCCACCTGAACTACTGTCGGCCCTTGCTCTTGCGGAACCTTCCCTCAGCTCAGGATTGGGAACCCTGGTGGTGATGCTTGGGATGGTTTTGATGGGGGTGCCTCGCATGATGCTACCTGATGAACTGGCCGGGTTAATACTGATGGGTCGGCCGCCGAGACCGGGGCTACGATAACGAGGCGGGTGCTTGAATCGCAACCCTGGTGGCATACCTGTAAATTAGGAGAGAAAATATTAAGTTATTCCTGTCTAATGAAGGTACAAATGTAAGATAATAAAGGGATTGAAAGAGCATAATGCCTTAATCCATTGATGGGTAAATTACCTAGATCTGGGCTATGATTTCAAGGTGATGTTTGAATCGTAACCCTGCTGTACCTCCGTTTTCTTTTAAAAAAAAGTTGGCATTGTCTGAGCGAATTATCTTGATGTAATGGGCAGAGCCCCCTAGGCACATGCACCAGAAAAATGCCAGATATTCGTACATACATAGATATACGTCTGTTAAAATACTTTGTAAATTATCTCATTAAAAGACAAAGGTTTTATAGTACTAAAGTTAAAATACTGTAATTGATCAAAGTACAGTGGAACCTCGTTATTAACGCAAAATCTTTGGGGACAATGATTTTAGTTTGTGTTATCAGGATTTTGTGTTATCCAACTGATTTTACATAGAAATTTCAGAATTGGGACCAAAGAACCATTTTGTGTTATCAGGGTTTCTGTATTAACAGATTTGTGTTAAGGAGGTTCCACTGTAGTATCCAATTAATCTTAATGCACAAGAGACTTGTCAATCAAAGTATGGGATACGCTATTGTCTTCTACAAGGAAAATTTTTAAAAAGTATTTTTGATTGACCAAATTTTGCTATTGCTCATGTAAACACAAAAGAATTGCTCCGGATTGCAAATTAACAAGTAGGATTAATAATAATAATAATGATGGGTCTATACTTATTGACTCCACTGAATAAAAACAGTAAGGCCCAAATCATAGTTGGCCTCCAAACAAATTTTTTCCTACCAAACATTTGGTTGTGACGTCACCAAATATTTGCCATCGAATTTAAACTATGAACGGGTAACAAACATTTGGTCCAATGTATATGGCAATTCAATAACATGTGCAATCTAGCGCGAAGTTTTATTTGGTCTCAACTCGGTGTTGAAAGTTATTTTGTTTGGATTCACTCGTCATTTTGACGTCACAACCAATGTTTGGTAGGAGAAATTTTGTTTGGAGGCCAACTACGATTTGGCCCTATTGGGTTAACAAAATATTTTACAAAATGCATAATTATGTTAAAAACATATGAAATAGGCCAGTGTATCAAGATGACTGACAACTGTTCATGTAGGATTACGATGGTAGTCAAAATTGGTGCCCTCTCCCCCTTTGGTTCATGCATATAATTCACTTACCCGGTGTCCACTGTTGCTGCAAACCAGCGGCAGCTGCAGCCTGCTGCGCAGCAGCTCTTTGAGCAGCCTGTTGTGCCTCAGCAGCTTGTTGTGCCGCCGCAGATGCAGCATACTCCGCTGGCGATGTTGCTTCACGTTGAAACGGCGATGCTTGCTGGTGTGGTCTCTCTACTGCGTGAGCGTGAGGCGACGGATGCGGCTGCGAGATGTGAGGACTGAGTGGTGGATGAGGTGACCCGCGTGTGACTGGGGCCGTGGTGTATGGGGTATGGATGAGATGTGGAGCTTGAAACGGATGGGCTGCGGCAGCTGCTGCGGCTGCTTGCGCCTGGTGACCTGGGAGAACGAGTCCTGACGGCAAGTACATGATGCCACCCTGAGGAATAAAAAGATAATCATATATGACTATAAACCAATTCCTGAAGTGTGTACAGTGTTTATAATATTGACAGCCTATTGCCAAATTCTCAAATGGTAGCATGCGTGTTCATTTCATGCGGCTTTAGAGCCACTGCTATGATAGCCTTGGTTCAAGGCTGTGCTGGCATTTCTTTAAACAAAATAACACACAAGACTTAATGAACCCAATTCTTTAACCAAGCTAAACTGGGTGCAACTGTATGCCTACATTGGTATACCCTGGTATCACTTTTAATCATGATATCACTTGGCCCCAGACTGCAGACATGGTTTATTATTAGCCTGATCACATTTTCTTCCTACCCTCAACCTCGAGATGGTGACATTGATGACAAATCGGATGATCACATGCTCCAATACTCATTGCCACAGGGTTCTATAATAGGCCCTCAAGGTTTTATAATGTACACCACTCCAATTGGTGACATTATTCGCCATTATGATATCTCTTTCCACTGTTATGCTGATGATATTCAGCTTTACGCTGAATTCAATCCACAAATTGCTGGTGATCATGAGCGTGTTCTTGATAATTTGTCTTCGTGTGTTTCTGCTATTAATTCTTGGATGGTTAATAACAAACTGCAGCTTAATCAGGAAAAAACTGAATTTTTTATCATTACTACCAACAGAACATTTAACAAACTTCCTGATATTGCATTGAATTTGAATGATGTTATCATTAGACCATCTACCAATGTAAAAAACTTAGGTGTTATGTTTGATAATTGTTTGAACATGTCTTTGCATATAAATAATCTTTGCAGAACATTGAACTATCACATACGTAACTTATGGAGGATTCGAAGGTTTTTAACGAAGGATGCTTGTCACCATGCCGTCAGAGCGCTCGTTCTGTCCCGCATCGACTACGCCAATTCCCTATTGTTTGGCGCGCATGAAAGGGATCTTAAGCGTTTGCAGCGTATTCAAAACAAAGCTGCCAGGCTAGTCTTTGCATGTGGTCGTGACAGGTGCTCTGACGACTTGATGACAACCTTACACTGGCTTCCTATCAAGGAAAGAATCAACTTTAAAGTTTTGTTACAGGTTTACAAGTGTATCTCCAGAATCGCTCCTGTGTACTTACAAGATCTTCTTTCGCTCCTCAACAACCCCGATGATATTGGAAGCAGGCGCAGACTACGCTCTTCATCTGATGCAACTCGCCTCGCCACCATTCGATCGTATAAAGGTGCTGGTGACTGCTCTTTTGCTGTTTTCGCCCCTAGGCTTCGGAATAAATTGCCTCTGTTCATCAGAGAGAGCGAGTCTGTGCCTGTTTTCAAACGTCATC
Organism: Ophiothrix spiculata; assembly: GCA_000969725.1. Taxonomy (NCBI): domain Eukaryota; kingdom Metazoa; phylum Echinodermata; class Ophiuroidea; order Amphilepidida; family Ophiotrichidae; genus Ophiothrix; species Ophiothrix spiculata. The sequence continues at coordinate 10,295 of JXSR01S024637.1, forward strand.
TGAAGACACATTTGTTTCCGGAGTAGGTTTTTCTATTGCTTTGCTTGTTGTTATTTCACTTATTTATTTGTATTCTTGTTGTATGTATGAGCGCTGTGTTAATGTAGAGCGCTATATAAGTGCTTTAATAATAATAGGGGTTATAAACACATGTCTTTTTAATCTTGTGACTTGGGTTGGGAATAGCACAAAAATAGAGCATGTAATTTATAAATATTGTAGGCCTATCTATGACACATTTTTTTTCTCTAGAAACAGTTCAATCTATGATTCAATGTTATCACTGACACTGATATGATGCTAGATCTAGGCTGGACAATCAGACACCTGTGATCAGACACATATTGGATGTGTACATTTTAACATTTTTCATTCGAAAACTAAATTTAGAAAAAGTGAGGAAAAGGAATGCAAAAGGGAAAAAGATTTTTTAGACTATGATAATAAAGAAGGACAGCAGAAGTGAAAGTTGTTATTCAAAGACTTGCAGCAAGTCTACTGCTATGAATAGACGAATGAATATATGGTTTGACCCCAAAAAATTGCAACAAAAGGTTTTTAACTGATATAGGTAGTATTTATCCTCAGTAACAACATATCAAAAATCTAAAAAAATCCGACTTCCGGAAGTTTGTATTTTTCAAGATGGCCGCCAAAATCTTAAAATGGCTGTAACTGAGGTACTAGATGTCTAAAATGTGCAATTTTGGTGTCTATGCCTAGGTTTTAGTGGTCTAGGAAGTCAATGAGACTAGTAAGATTATTGTCAGGTCAAACAGTATACACAAAATCCAATATAGCTGCCAAAATGGCTGCCAATATCCAAAAGTGGCTATTAGTTGGTTATAATTTGTATAAATTGGCAAATTTGGTGCGTATGTCCAGATTTTTGTGGCCATTAAATTAAATGAGGCTGGACAGATTATATTTGAGTCAAAAACAAGCCTTCAAATACAAAAATAAGGTTAAAATGGCCGCCAAAATGCATATTTGTTTCTTAAAATGAAGAGCCCGATTCCAAAACCTCTTACGTCCATTTTTATGTTATTTGAGTTTGAACCTGAAACATATAGTTCTTGACCGTACCTTCCAAGCAATGATAACGATTTGTTGCAAAACCACCTATAATCTGTTGAAAATGTCAATCAAAAATTGACTTTGTTTCCAAAACCTCTTACATCCAAAATAGTTTTGTGACAAAACCTCTTATGTCCATGCCTGTTGTTGTTATTGGACCATAACTAATGAATTGTTTCAGGGAACCACAATTATCATTTACCACAACATTTGAATTAGACAAGTACTGCATAAACTACATAATTGACAGCATGCATTGTGCTTGTATAATGTATCCAATACACTGGTCGATTAGTACCCCCTGATCTTGGCACACCGCATTTCGCCATCGTGAAGATAGCAAAGACGTACGCTTTGACTTGAAGAAAAATTACCTTTTTGCTAATTGAATTCATTTTCATTCAGCAAGATTCATAAGCCAAATGTACGAAGGAAAACTTACAAATTATGCTGAAACCGTTAAATTACATTGTTTTATAATCAAGTAAGGAAAGGAAAGCGTATGTAATGGGGTGGGGGGAGGGAACGGAGGGTGAGGGTGAGGGATATGACATAGAACCCTTTGCCAAGTTATTTACAACCTATCATAAGCCTGTGAACATGCCGCAATTTGCGTGAACCACTCTGTTGCTATTGCATTTTTGTGCACTTTCTGGACGGTTTTAGCTGAGCATACCTTTGAATGGTGGGGATGGGGTGGGTGGACGGTGGAAAGGGCGGGTTTTGGGCTTTACAGGTGTTTCCACATAGATGTGAATGTTTTATTTAATAAATCACATCATTTTACACTAAAAATATATGATCATAATTTCTGAAATTGATTTATTTTGTTTGTTGTCCATTGATTAATTATGGAGTTTGGTGACAAAACCTCTTACATCCATTTTTTTGAAATATTGTAATTAGTTTAAAAAATAATTGTGATAAGTCTGATTTCCGTAAACATAATATTGTAAACAAGTACATCATTTTACTTAATTTGCATGCAAACTTGATTCAAATAACAACGTACAAATGTCATCATAAACTTTCCTTGTTTTTTCAGTTTAACAAAAATGGATGTAAGAGGTTTTGGAAACAAGCTCTTCAAATACAAGCCTAAAATAACATATCTTCATTAAAATGGCTTTAATACTAATTGTAAAACACTTAAAGGTCAACCTTACTATGGGTTATTTACTTCTGGAGCTGTGACAAACTCATTTGCCTCAAAATATGATCATATGTATGTTTCCAATTCAAAATGGCTGCCAAAATGGTTGCCAAATAGCATGATATTTTAACTAAAATTGGCAAAAATATCCTTAGAAATACCAATTATCATAAACAATCAATAGAAAATGACATTTATGGCTAAAACAAGATCATCTATCCCCTAATTATGATGTTAACATGTTTAAAATTCAAAATGGTGCCCCTACTGAGATCCAAAATGGCCGCCAAAATATATTTTACTAAGCAAAAATGTGTTAAAACCATTTAAAAACAGCACCAAGCACATCAAATATAACAAATAATCAACAGAAAATGACATTTTGGACTACAACAAGATCAATTGTCCACTAATTATGATGTTAACATGTTTAAAAAATAAAAATGGCGCCAGTACTGAAGTCCAAAATGGCCAAAATATGTTTTAATGTACAAAAATGGGTTAAAACGACTTAAAAATCGCATCAAGCATACTATATGTTCAAAATAATTGATGGGAAGTAGTTTTGAGAGTTACAACAGATATATTTATCCAAAATTAGGCTGTTAACAAGCTGAAAATTGCAGATGGTGCCTGTACTGAGATCCAAAGTGGCTGCCAAAATATGTTTTAATGTACTACAAATGGGTTAAATTTGTGCAATTTTTTCATTAAACATGGGATTTCTCCTTTTCAGTTTTGATGAAAAAACATCATTTTTACGGGAAACGTAACTAAAAAAACGAAAAAGTACAAGGAAAGATTTTTCAACCATTATGTACAGTATATCAAAATCTAGGATCGCGTTTCTCATTTTTCAATTTAAGGTCCTAAAATCAAAGATATTCATTAGTTTCTATCAAAATTGATGCAGATAAATGTCGGAAACGGCACATGTAACATGGTTTTCATTATATTTTGAAAAATTTTGCTTTATTTGAAAAAATAAAAAATGCAATCCTAGATAACTTTGTGCAATTTCCAAAAAACGATATGTGATAAAATGACAGTAACAATTTTTTTAGTTACCTTTCCCTTTTCATGTTTAGGCAAAATCACTGTTTTTTGCTATTTTTTTCCAAATATGGTAATTTTTGAACCAAACCATTAGCAAAGGCCTTTGACACAATCGACCATGAGATCTTGCTTTATAAACTAGAATTCTATGGTATACGGGGTATTGTGTTGGAATGGTTCAAAAGCTATATACAAAATAGAAAACAATTTGTAAGATATCAGTCATATGACTCTGAGTACAGAAACATAAAATGTGGAGTCCCACAAGGATCCATATTGGGCCCATTATTATTTATAATTTATATAAATGATATCACAAGTACAACTTCCTTGTTTGAAATGATTTTATTTGCAGATGATACAACTCTACTGTATTCACATTCAGATATTTCGTCTAAAATATATTGTATTAATAAAGAACTCTGCGAAGTAAGCAACTGGTTTAAAGCAAACAAGTTGTCAGTAAATGCCAGCAAAACCAATTATATGATATTGGGTACATCACATATTACCAACAAATATGTACAAAAAATTAATGTTAAATTGGATAATGTTTCTTTGGACAGAGTCAACTATACCAAATTCTTAGGTGTTATCATCGATGACAAGCTGTCGTGGAAAAATCACATCGATGCAATATCAAAAACAATTTCAAGAAATGTTGGAATGTTAACAAAATTAAAACACTATGTGCCTGGACATATATTGCATTCTTTATATTGTTCACTTGTTTTACCTTATATTAATTATGGCATTCTAGCTTGGGGAAATACTTACAAAACATACTTGAGTAAAATTCATAGATTACAAAAGTGGGCATTACGAACAATATCATTTGAGCATTACAGATGCCATGCTAATCCATTGTTCAAAAAACACAAAATTTTAAACGTGTATGATACATTCAATTTAGAACTAGGAGTGTTTATGTATAAACATCATGCGGGTTTACTACCATGCGTATTTAATAATTATTTCCGTAAACATAACCAGTATCACAATTATACAACAAGAAATGCCCAAAATTATAGCATTCACAATGCGAGGAAAATGTTTTCTGATCGTTCGATTCGGATATCTGGTCCTGGCTTATGGAACTCTATTGATAAAAAAGTAAAGCAAGCTAAATCTGTCAAAGAATTTAAGAACATATTTAAAACAAATCTTTTAGAAGACTACAGTTAAAATTTGCTAACAATAACGTTTGACCATTTTTGTTGTTTTGGGCATGTCTTGTGTTATGAATGTGTGTTTTTGTATCTTTTAGGCCATACTCTTTTATCGTCTGTAACTTAGGCCCTACTTAGGGGATGGCCCTTCGGGCCTTACTGGCCTTTTGCCATCTCCTCAATACCATTCTTTTGTTGTAATTGTGTTTTTACAATACTGTTTGTTTATATGAGTTGTTTTGAATGTGCTTTTGAATGTGTTATTGAAATAAATTTTGAATCTTTGCATAAGCAGATTCCTTGTCAAATTTCCTTTCTAGAAATGTATACTTTTCTTTACTGTAACTTAATATTTTTAGACTTATAAGCCAAAAAAGAAAGTCAAAATATAAACCTAACAGGTCCCTTAAGCTATAATAAATGATTTATAGTAATTTTCGCATATAGGCGGCCATATTGGATTTGGTGGATACTGTTTGATTTGTCAATAATCTTACTAGTCTCACTTACTAGACCACTAAAACCTAGGTATAGACACCAAAATCACACATTTTAGACATCTAGTACCTCGGTTATAGCCATTTTAGGATTTTGGTTGCCATCTTGAAAAATACCAACTTCCGGAAGTCCGAGTTTTGATATGTTGTTACTGAGGATAAATACTACCTATATCAGTTAAAAAAACCTTTTGTTGCAATTTTTTTTGGGTAAGGATGCTGAAATTCATAAATGCACTCGTCTAGAAAGAATTCAATGCAAAAAGATCACTACATTTTATTCCACTTAGCAGCAAAATTTCATTTTAATAAAAATTGCTTTATTTTGTTTAATTTTATAAATTGTATCAAAGATATCCACCAAATAGTATAATTTGAAGTTCAAAAATGCAAAATCTGCTAGCTCTTGAGTATGGATCACCATGTGCACTGTCTTTAATCACTGTATTATGAAAACAAGACTGAAAAGAGCAGGTACAGTTGAAATTGATTCAGATTTATCAATATGTGTTTTACTTACCTGTGTAGTGTATGGAAAAACCTGCATGTGCGGTGACAAAGATTCCAGCAAATGCTGCGGAGGTTTTTGCGGCGCTCCAGGACTTGAACTGTTATGCTTATTCAACGGTGACTCGTGGCAGGAGGGCGTTGTATGCGATTCACTTGGTGTGGACACTTGCTGAAATTGTAAACATTGACCCATCTGTTTTGCTGTTGTAAAATCAGCTGTAGCGGAAATATGAGAGACAAAATGAATATTTGATTAAACACCTTCATGAATCATATTTTAATTGATTTTGATTAGTCTCTCAACAATTTAAATTGCTTCTTAATAAAATAGATATTTTACCAGTATTTGAAACAGTGGTAATCTGTATGTCCTAGATAAGGCCAAATAAAATAAAAAATAGATTGTCTCAATACTCATGGGCTCACGAGTGGCTTGAAAATTAATGTAGAATGTGAATGTGATTTTTTATTTTTATTCCCAACTTGGGTTTTTTATGGTATATCAACTGTGAATTATAAGTTTTGAGCTCCATATGCTGACAAGCATACATTTATGGTTACAAATAAAATAAATAGGTATTTGATTCCGATCATGTTCATGAATTTGTTTTTGGTGAGGAAAAAGTAAGATATTCCAAAAATTCTAGAAAAAAGTATGAAATTAAAACAAAGTACCGCATAACTTTGTTCCCCTTTTTTCCAGAGTACATTTACAAACCTGTGCGACAGTTTTGAGACAAACATTTTTTTATTTGGCCTAACCAATGATGCTGGACTGCTAGATAGCCTGATTTACTGATCTAGGTGTAGTGGAAGCAATCATAGATACAAAAATTTATCTTTGCAAGATTGAGCATATTTTAACACTCCACAAATCTTGGTATGTTGTGAGTATATTTCCTATTTGTCCTAAATATTCCTAGTGTAGTACCCCCACAATCAGAGGTTATGACAGATCTGGGGTTGATTTTGATAACATTTATGATGCATCGTAGCTACAAAGGGTTTAACTTGTAACTAAAACTAGATATCACAAGATGGTTCCCGGATCAGTCTCGCCTGATGGCGGCTCATAAAGGATTTCAGCAGATCAATTTATTATCCAAAGATGGTCACCTTTCTGGTGACTGTTTATTGTTTGATTCATGTGGTGTCAAGGGTTCACAATTTATGGCCATAAGCTTGTCATGACCTCAAATTACCTTTGACCTTGAAATGAGCTCAGGTCAATTTTTTGACCATTTTGGACATTAGATCTGAAATGACCTTTTTACCTTGATTGACATAAACCTTGGGCAAAGGCTATTCAAGGTCCACATTTACTCCATAAAGAGTCATAAGATATTGCTGTGACCTTGAAATGACCTTCAATGACCTTAAATCAATTGTTTGATCTTGGAATGACTCTAGTTAACCTCTTGGAAATTTGACCTCGATTGACCCTTTGACCTTGACCCTTTGACCTTGACCCTAGGTCAAGAGCTGTCTATGGTCCAAGTTTAATCCACGTGGGGTCAAGGGTTAATGAGTTATGGGTGTGACCTTAAAATGACCTCGTTTGACCTCGGGTCAACTTTTTGAACATTTTTGAAATTTGACCTCAAATGACCTTGAATGACCGTGACCACACCCAAAAAAGTTTCGCTGCGCAAGTTTATCCCGAGACCCTTCACGTCTTAAAGTTTCATCATTGTGTTCTCAAGTTACGTCAAAACTTTAACCAAATTACCATAGATGCACACATGCACATACACAGACACATACTCAAACAGACAGAGTGACTGCTAAGTCTCTTCAGGCGAGACAAAAATTATATACATTTTTTTGACTTGGGCCGAAAATACACTGGACTGAAAAAGGTGTTTCGCTCAGCTGTAGTGTGGGAATACATTAACCGCCTCTATTTAAGATACACATTTGTGCGATAATTAATCGTGCAATTAACAGGACTACTTATTTATGACATGTTTTAATTTTGTTGTGTACTTATTGTTTTATTTACAATGCCAGTTCTACCATTTTTACAGGATCTTCATTGGTTGACTATACTTACACAAATTCGCTTCAAAATATTCCTTCTGAATTTCAAAGCTGTTAATGATCAGTCACCTATATACATACAGAATCTTATAACTTAATCTGCAAACAAATCTCTTCGCTCTGGATCTCAACTTGCATTTAAACCTGGACTACGTGTAAAAACTTCTTGCTATGGTGAACATGCATTTTCTGTTGCGGCACCTAAACTCTGGAACTCCACCCCATACACCATCCATTCTGCTGTGTCAACCAAACAATTCAAACATATGCTTAAGAATTTTTATTCACTGATTGACTTACTTACTTGTTTATGTATTTGTAGTGTATTATAGTTTTTTTGTACAGCGCCCAAAGGAACCTTTGTATTTTGCGCTCTATAAATGTAGTGTATTATTATTATTATTAATAATATTGTTGATTTAAGTTACATAAATAATGGCAACAAAACCCTTACTCCTTTGCTTTCATTGTATCATAATGCCATAACCCATAATTGTGATAACGTAATATCTTGCTTAACTGTGTAAATCCGATTGGAATGGAAGAAGACGTACTTACAAAATTGCTCATATCTTATTTATTTTTCAGCCGATTTCAATCATTTTTTCTGCGTTTGAAAGTATATTAGATTTGCTTTACTTATATAACAATAAATTTATGATTTGGTGCTTAAATCAAGGTCAAGGTTATCTTTAATCCGTGCACATTTTTTTTTTTTAAATTCATGTGGTACATGTCTATTAAGAATGTTTTATCATTTTTTCGAAAAAGACTTAACAAAGCATGAATTTTTGAGAGTTTTGAAAGTGCAATCACTGGTTGGGATACCATGGTTTGAGAAAGATTTCTTATGTTTGCTGTATTCAGATCATGTACTTGTCTTGTCGGATACTCGTGAATGTCAGATTGTTTTGTAAAATAGCCACTAAATACTACCGGTAGATCATTAACATGAGTACTCCAAGTTCTATCTTATACATGTCATTTACTGTATGTGTATTATTGGACACAAATAAAGGAGCAGTATGGCTTCTGTAGTGAGAATTTGATATTGTTCTTAACTGCCCACTTTTGAATCTTAACAATTTTGTCAAGATATGATTTGCAGGTATTTCTCAAATGAGTATTCCATAGTTCAGATACGTTTTCACGTTGAGATCTCCTGTTTCTGATAACATATAAGATGTTCCTAAGATCATTAGTTAGTTTTGCTTGATGATTTGCTTTAAACCAATTGCTTCCTTCATTTCTTCATTTATAAATTAATCATGCTATCAATGTTCTTATGGGTCCACTGCACTAAATAAACTGGCGCCGTTATCCGGTGTTTTTAAAATCGGCAAAATTGACTAAATTTTTAAAATGAGAACCTCAAAAAGTGTAGAAGGGCAATTTTTTTTTAAAATCTAATCATGGATTTAGGTTTATTTCAAGTTTATTGATGCCATATTTGATCTCCGAATACTTTGATATAAATTTTTAAGGCTAATCCCAAAAAATGCATGGGATTTGGGAAATTAGAAATGTGGCTCTCAGTGATAGGGCGGTATTACCTTCAACGCACGGTATCTCAAAAAATTTGCCTTGATGGTATATATTTTTCATCATTTTTGTTAAAAGAGATCATAATCAATTAAGAAAAGCCAGTGTTAAAGAAACCAGTTGCTTTATTAATGAGTTCTCTGGTGTTTTTTGGAAGCCATTTTGTACAGTAAGTCAATGGGGAGCTATTTTGTGGTGTGACGCCTGCAAATTGATTTTTATTTATTTATTGACATCTTTAAAGAGGGTAGCCTTATCAGTGTTCCAGCACTGCTTTCCATAAGGGCCCACTGATGTAATTTACATAGAGAATAAAAAGCAGTGGACCCAGTATTGAACCCTATGGAACACCGCTGGCAATGTTTTTAAAATCCGATTTATTACCATTAAATAAAACATTTTGAATTCTGTTGCTGAGGTAGTTTTTAAACCAATCAAGAGCTAGACCACAAATTCCATAATGTTCTAGTTTGTGCAAGAAAACTTTGTGGTCAAAAGTGTAGAAAGCTTTCTGACATTCTACCTATTTCAGTTTCTTGAACTGGTTTTGAGTTGATAAGTCCAGTATAGATTTTACATCTATGGTACACTCACGGTCTAAAGTATTTCCACACAAACACTTTATTCAGCCATATCTCACAAGGCGGTAATAAGGAAACTATCGGGAAACTTATGTTGCTTTTGGTCAGATCTGATAGGTAATCTAGTTAAGTGTAAAACTGAGCTCTGAATGGGATCAACCCTCTCACATATGGGTAGGGGGCAACAACACAAATGGGTCGAAAAACATGATTTTTAGGTCAAATTTGATTTGACAACACCTGGGTCAAGGTCACTTCACCGCTCAAGTTGAGTGGTCATATGGAATGTGTATATGTAATTGAGTGACAAGCAGGCAATTAAATGTCCTGGTCATGCTTGACTTTGCCAAGAGAATGCTTGGAAGCAAACAAAAAATGATCCTTCAACGCCCCCAGTTTACAAAAATTGGGCTGTGGTAAAAGTGGAATGGTCCCTGGCGGTATATGACATTTTAAAAGGTTTTAAGAGGTTTTCAATCTGTCATATACCGTCACTAAACACTCCACTATCATCACAGCCCTATTTTTGTAAACTGGTGGGGCGTTGAAGGATCATTTATAAGTTTGCTTCCAAACATTCTCTTGGTGTACATTTAATTTTTGAATTTTTAGTACGTATTTAATTGCCTGCTTGTTACTCAATTACATCGTCGGTCGCATCACATACTGTTCTATATGACATTTTTGAATTTTTTGAGACAATTTGTCTGGATTGATATATTGATGATTTCTTCATATTTACCAAGTTACAGGATTTAATTTAGCCTAATTAACAAGAAAGAATTTTAATTTAGCCTAATTAACAAGAAAGAATTTTTGGTCTATATGCATTCTATTTAAATTTGGCATTTCACATACTGCGCTATATGCAAAAAATACGTACTAAAGTATAGCGTAAACAACGCATCTCATATAGATCTATATGGTGCGTTATATGAACTTCGCGAAGAATTTTTTTTTTCACATACAGATTTGTATGAGATAGAACAGTTTAACGTATTCAATTACTGCACTAAAAGATCACTAAATGTAAAAAAAGCGTTTTCACATACAGATCTATAAATAGGGTTTTAAGTAGTATTTTTATTTGAAATTAAACATAATAAAGACTTTGAAGTCTTTTATATAAGAAAATACTAGTATCAGAAGAAAACATGTTCACCATAGCAAGAACCTCTTCTATGACACAAAGTCTACGTACAAATTTTCAAATGCGATTTTCTCGAAATGCGTCTTTTGTCATATAGAACAGTATGTGATGTGACCGACGACATATACACATTCCATATGACCACTCAACTTGAGCGGTGAAGTGACCTTGACCCAGGCGTTGTCAAATCACTGAATTTGACCTAAAAATCACGTTTTTCGACCCATTTGTGTTGTTGCCTACCCGTACGTGAAGGGGTTGATCCCATTCGGAGCTCATTGTTACACCTAACTAGATTACATATCAGATCTGACCAAAAACAACATAAGTTTCAAGATAGTTTCCTTATAAACGCCTTGTGAGATATGGTTGAATAAAGTGTTTGTGCGGAAATACTTTAGACCTTAGTGTATAAGAAGACACAAATTCTCCTGGAATATGTGGTGAAGCTCTCAGTAAAGCTTCCTGATCATCACCTTGACATTTGCTTCTTGAACTGCTTTTTTCTTCTTTATCCACACCATTATGTTGATTGCCTTCCCCACATGCTCCCTGCTCCATGGATGTAAGATTGATGCTTTCTTTTATTACAGTTGATGCTGTTTTCGCTTGATCAATCTGTGTACGGAAAAGAAAATTAAAACAGAAACTAAATGATTTAGCATTTATGTTTTTAAAGGCACGTTGCTGTGCACTATTTTAACTGATATGCCAGGTTATCCAGTTTTCATCTTTTCATCAACTTCATTTAGAAATAAAAGTCACAATATTTTTATGCAAGTTTTTCTGTCAAACATTTTGTGATCACTGTGAGCATGGGCGTCATTTCAGGGGGGGACAGGGCGACACTTCCCCCCCCCCCCACATTTTGAAGGGTGGGGGACATAATATCAGGTGTCCCCCCCACTGTTTTGAATACAAACGATTTATTTGCCCCCTGGACCCCCCCCCCCACCCACTTCAAAATGAAATGACGTCTATGAGGGAGAAGTTTTGGAAATGGAAGAGGGCCTTTGAGAGTAAAGGTCTGAAGGTTTATATGGGGAAGACAAAAGTATTGGTGAGCTGGACGGAGGGAGTGGTGTCAATGAGCAAAATAGATCCATGCGGCATATATGGGAAGAGGGTGAAGGTAAACTGTGTGTGGTGTGAGAAATGTAGGAAATGGATCATTGGGAGATGTACAAAGATGAAGAGAGTGACTCCAAGTTTGGCAAGGGATTTTGTGTGGGGATGATGCAAAAAAGGAGATGGAGGGTCAGGGGAAGAGGTGGAAAAGTTGTGCAATGAGGTGGATATGGTGAAGGAGTTCATGTACCTGGGGGATAATGTTAGCGGGGGCGGAGGATGCGAGGCTGCTGTGACAGCCAGAGTGAGGTATGGGTGGGTGAAGTTTAGGGAATGTGGAGAGATGTTACTTGGGAAAAGATTTCCTTTGAAGATTAAAGGAACGGTGTATGAGATCTGTGTGAGATCGGTGATGTTGTATGGCAGTGAGACGTGGTGTCTGGGCGAAAATGAAATGGGAATTTTGAGGAGGGCGGAGAGAGCCATGATGAGAACTATGTGTGGTGTGAAGTTGAGGGATAGGAAGAAGACTGAGGACTTGATGTAGATGTTGGGTGTGGAAAAAGCAGTGGATAGTTTGGCGAAGGCGAATAGTGTACGTTGGTATGGGCATGTGCTTAGGAAGGATGAAGCGCATGTTCTTAGAAGGGCCCTTGATTTTGTGGTGGGTGGTTCTAGGAGAAGAGGGCGACCAAGGAAGACTTGGAGGATGCAGGTGGAGGAAGAGATTAAAAGGGTTGGGTTGGGGAGGGAGGACGCATTGAATCTGGTGAGGTGGAGGGAGGGAGTGAAGACGGTTGTCGCGAGTGTGAGGTGGATCTGGCCACCCCGTGACAGGGATAAAAGCAGATTTAAAATATTGGCTCACTACTACTACTACTACTACTACTACTACTACTACTACTACTTTATATGAATAGCATCCAAAAACATTTTTGCATTTGACTATATCAACAAATTATTAAACTTGTTGATATAGTTAAGAATGCAATTAACCAAAACAAAGTTGCATTAGGCGTGTTCCTAGATTTTTCAAAGGCATTCGACACTATTGATCATAACATTCTGCTTCACAAGTTAAAACATTATGGATTTAGAGGTGTGGTACAAGACTGGTTTCATGATTATCTAAGTAATAGACAGCAGTATATAGTATATAACAACGCAAAATCTGATCAAAAGAATATCTTGTGCGGGGTACCGCAAGGATCAATTTTAGACCAGCTGCTGTTTATCATTTATCAATGACCTGACAAAAGCGTCTGACGCATTTGACTACACTCTATTTACTGACGACACAACACTATTGTACTCAACCGAAAATGTCGTCAATGATCAAGATATTATAAATATAGAACTTAATAAAATTGCAAACTGGTTCAAAGCAAACAAAGTATCAACTAATGCTGCTAAAACTAATTATATGATCATGGGTACTCCCAGAATGACTGCGATGGAGCAAATGAACAATTCTACTACTCATGATCAATTACAAATTATACTAGATAGAACTACTCTTGATAGAGTTAAAAACACAAAATTTTAAGTTGTTTTAATTGACGAAAATCTAACATGGAAGTATCATACGGATTCAATTTCAAAAACAATCTCTAGAAATATTTGGGTTATTAACAAATTGAAATATTTTTTGCCAGAAATAATTTTATATACTTTATATTGCACACTCGTCTCGCCACACATAAACTATGGTATTCTAGGTGATTTTTGACTATGCTTAGCTTCAATAGCCGTATCTCGTAATTTACTATGGCTATGCCAACTTTAAGGTACTTTTCGATATGATGGGTCACAATCTAATCTTCTGTTTTGTCTCTGGTGATGTGCTCTTCACTTGGTAGATAATTTAACCACATTGTACAGTTTTGGGTTTCAATTAGGAACTTTTTAGGACCAAGACATACTTCTTATGAGCTACCTGGTCTGCATTGGACACTATAGCATTCTACAGATTGACTTATGTTTTGTTTCAAAATCTGATAAATGTGATCGCTATTCCACAGTTGGTTTATTATATGATCTAAAATGTTGACATCACTCTTGGAAATGCTAGTACCTACTGTCTTAACACTTACCACAGCCAATATTTCACTAACACCAGGTCGTGCCTTCCAGTTAGTTTGCCAGCATTGTCTCATCATGTTAGCTAAAGGTGCAGGACAATCTGGGGGAATTGGAGGATGTTCGTTGTTTTGGCAAACTTTCATAACAATAGTGAACCATTCTTCTCCCTTGAAGGGCCTATCTGTTGTCCAGAGCTCCCAGACTACTACGCCATATGAAAAAATATCATATGTCGTAGAGAGGATGACTGATTTCATAAGCTCAGGAGTCATATAACCATATGTACCCCTTCCAGTAGCATTACTCATAGTTTGCTCAATCTTCTTGGACAAACCGAAGTCTGTCAACTTCAAGATATTGTCAATTGTAATCACATAATTGTCGGATTTAACATCTTTATGGATAATGTTATTTTCCTTGAGGTACTTTATAGCATTTACAGCTTGTTTAGCCCAATTGTAGAATTGGTCCTTAGGTAGTCGTTCATATTGATATTTATCCAGATAGTCTCGCAGGGAACCACCAGGACATAGCTCTTGGATGAGGTAAAAGTCAAAATCTTCATCGACAACTCCAATAAGTCGGACAATGTTTTCATGTTGTAGTTGAGACATTATCTCAAGTTCTCCATCACATACTCTGTAAAGCTTCTTGACTGCAACAGGTCTTCCACAACACTTAGCCTGGTAAACAGTACTATAACTGCCTCGTCCAATCTCTCGCTCCAACCGAAGATCAGATCGACTGAATTTGGAACATGCCATGATTTACGCTCCAATCTGCGAAATTAATATGGTTACAAATTAATAATGTAGTAACAGATGTTCATCAAAATTGTAATACAATATTACGCTGCATGTGAATTCAGAACTTCATTTTCTTATGACTCTCTTGTCACACATCCACATATATTGGATCATGTACGCCTAATGTAGGCCGACTTATACTCATATTTTTGCTAGACAATGTAAATGGTGGTATAACTTAGCACATGTATGATATGCATTTGTCGTTCCAATACTTCCAAGGAAGGGATGTTATAAAATCCAGATTCAGGCTTTCTAATTGTAGTGTTAAATCATAGATCCTGATCTATGATTAGATACTTAACTTACCCAGTAACTGGGCAGTGAACATTGATATTTCACACCGCTGACTTACTTATACATAACATATTAGCTCACATTTAA
>JXSR01S024637.1:28140-47870 GCA_000969725.1 Ophiothrix spiculata
CCCCCCCCCTCTACAAAATGTTGAACTTTGTAAAATCGTGCTATCATTTGCAAATATGAGTTCTTTTTCGAAGGGATTTGACCGGCTCTATAAAAATCCTATGGAATGTTATCAAGATTAATTGGGGTGATTATCAATATTTCGACTATCTATGATGTGATTAATAGCTTGGTCACAATAATCATATGAACAGCTTACAAGCAGTGTTTAGTCCATCTAATAGTACCACACGATACCCTCACTGCTCGCTTTACTCACTGCTCGTGGTCCTTTTAAGCGGAGTAAACACTGCTCGTAAGCTGTTTGTACGATTATTGTGACCAAGTTCTTAGTTCAACTGATTCATTCCGCTCTGTTAACACTATGAGACACCACTAGTTAATCGCAGCGTGACTGGTGGTGAGCTTCACCAAAACAGCACTTGCAATTAGAAAGCTAAGGAGTCTGAATATATTACCGCGTCTACACCACAATTTTGGCGCAGTGAATAATTGCACCGTGTTAAAGCTGTGGTACAGACTTGGCATTGTGACAATTTGCAAGGACACAGAAAATTACAATAAATTGAAACAAACGTGGGGTTTGGGGTGGGACAGTGTATTTTGACTGGGTAACCACCCGCGTGCCAACATAATAGAACTATGAGACCTAATTGGACGGGTCTCAAGACTTGCAATATAGCCTATAGGGTATCAAAATCCAGCTGTTGTTCTGCTCAGGGTGTGAATAGGGTATCGAGTATGGCTTTTAGTGTTCCATCTTAAATTTGTTTAAATGGATTTCAGATATGCAATTTATGTGATAAGTTGGTAATTACTGTTTGGTCACATTTGTGTATGGTCTTAGACAGGGTATCAAAAGCTATGGTCTTTCCTCATTTCGATTATTGTAGTCCTATGTGGTCCAACTTCAGTGGAAAGCATCATAACAGCCTTCAAATTCTGCAAAAAATATCTTGCTCAAATTCTTCTTCATGCAGATATCAGGACCCCAATTAATGTAATGATGGAAGATCTAAATTGGATTAAGCTTGATGTCAGATGGAAAAATCATGTTATTATTATGATATTTAAATGTTTACGAGAATTAGCTCCTGATTATATGTCATCATATTTCACTTTTACGCGTTCAACATATGACAAAAACACAAGAAGCCAGTTTAGTAACATCCTTATTGTACCCCATGGTATAACACTGCTGGCAAAAGAACTTTTCAGTATAGAGCTGCTTCATTATGGAATAGTCTTCCAGTTAATATCCGTACTAAGTTTTTGAACATAAGTTTGAATGAGTTTAAAAGTGCTATAAGTTTATAATTATAACAATTGATTGGCCTTTATACATTTGTATATAAATTATCTTTGTACATACTATGTTATTTTTAAAATATTATGTTCTCATTGTGTATATAATTTGTAAATATTTATGTTATCTGGACCACTTGGGAGACCAGTACTTATGTATTGAAAGAGTTTTATCCAGAATAAAGAAAGATTAAACAAAACTTAAGCACACAAGTGGTTACCCGGATACAAATATCAGTTACCCCCGTGAAACAAACAAGTTAAAATCTATGTACTATGTTTTTGTAAGTGAAAAAATCACACCTGCGTAATTGTGATGGTTCATCTCTAACCAGCCGTAAATGCAACTTCTTGGTCCTCAGAAACATGCATTGAAATTCCTCAAATAAATTTTGCAGGTGTTCTGAAATAAATATATGAAGATTGTGAATCTGTGAGTTACTGAATCACACCCTGCATGTATTTCACTTAAGAGTGTCAAAAAAGTTTGCTGTATTTACAGCTGGTTCGAGATGAATAAATAAATTTTGTTCCAGGTGGAAGATAATCCATTTAGCAGGAGGAGGTGGCTATGCTCTATCACGCACTAGCTATGTCACATGATCTGCTGCCAGTATCGTCATTAAATTCTCAACAGAAAAGTCAAAATATAATGTACAATGGAGTTGATTAACCAACTCCAACTGATTTAGTATTTACAAACATGTGTTTATATTTTATGACCTAAACAGAACTAACGCCTTGCGGGCAGGTTCTCTCTCATCCCGACCCGTCGTCCCCGACCAATTTTTTCCCGACCTGCCAGACCCGATAAAAATTTAGCTTGCCCCGACCCGGACCGGCAGTTCTTCATGATTTCCCGGTCAAGAGGGATATTTTTCCCCGACCCCGAGTTACCCCGAATTTCAAGTCATTAGAATGGTGTTTAACAAGGATTATGACATTATAGACACAGCGATTAATTGTTGCCAATTTTATTTTTACCCCGAACGACTTTTTCGTTTCCCGGATCGAATGTAAACTTTCCCCGACCCCGAGTAACTTTTCTCTGACCCAGTCGACCCCAGTAATATTTTTCCCGGACTGAACCGAACCTGAAAATAGCTCCCAAAAAATTCCCGACCTGGTTTTGGTCCGGTCCTGGAAAATTCGGGGTTTCTGGTTTCCCTGCAGGGCCATAAACATGTTAAACAGAACATTTGCCCCCCCCCCAACCTGCCATTTAGCTTTATTCAAAAAGTAGTCATGCATGATATTTAACATATTTCAATCACAGTCAGTAAAGCCCTGGGGGGGGGGGGGGCTACTTAAATTTTTAAATATCGTTATCAAACTGAGCAGGACTTCGTTAACAGTAGCACATTACATCGTGTATCAAGCTTGATAGGCCTTTTCAGAGCCGATCTTCCGTTCCAATCCATAGACAAGAAATCCTGGACACACCCATAAGAAGCCAAAATTTTGTGCCCCTGGGATATCATCCAATTGTTCAATAAATAGTTTATGGATTGTTAGCTAAGAATATAAGTACCGCCAATTGCCCAATTTTGCTGATTAATAATCTCCCCAGATTTCAATGATCAGCTATTAATCATGCAGAACTGATGGATATTAAAAGCCCTGCGCACGTGTGGGTGCAATTTATAGCTTCCGTTTGTGGGAAATATCTCTACTGACAATGGAAATATTGATGGCGGTGTGGCTACGATTGGTGCCGTGACCTTTGAAGGCTAAAATAAAGGATTTGACCGTTCACCTGCGTTCTCCAAAATTAATAAAAATAGTGATACATGATACAAAAACCTTCATAACTTTGCATTGGAAGGTCGGATTTGAAAAATTCAAACAGTTTTGGATTTCTTAGATCACCTGTTCTCATTTACAGAACATTTAAAAGAATTTGAATAAATATTTAAAAATCACCTGAAGTGTCTACTATGATGCATCCTGTCCTGGAGTATTTTTCAAGCTGTATAACCCTCTAAAATTCTATACACAATAATGTTCTGTCAAAATGATATTCATATGCAAATATGAGAGGTAAATGTGGCAATTGACCCAGTTAATTGCAAGGTAGCATATAAAGACAGTGAGCTTACTCCCCAATATTAGATATATTCAGAGACTAATTATTTTTATAACAACGAATAAACCATCAATGAAAAGTGACACATATAGATTTATCAAAGATTATGCAGAAGGACTCAGCCAATTAGCACCAAGTAATAGTGCATTCATAGTCCAGTGATTCCATTGCAGATTCGATGGACAGCAATGGTGCAGCGATGCCGTCGCTGTGCCATCACTGTCCATCGATGCAGCGATCATCGCTCAACAATACGCACTGAAGCCCGTGACGATTATAAATATGGCTGGTCACCTGGATGTCATTGGTCTGCGGAGGACGTTTTTATGTATCTTTTAAGCAATTTAAACAAAAAAGGTCATAGGTTGCGCGCCCTTGAACTTATTTGGGTATCGCTGCATCATCCCTGAAAAAATGTTAAACACATTTGAACTCGGAAACTTCATCGCTGAGATCATGCATGATGTCTATCGACGTCTAAACTTGTCGCTGTGACATCAGCCATCGATGGCTGAACAACATCGAGCAATATCGAGCGATGTTACATTGATGGAATCGCTGGACTATAAACGCACCTTAAGTGACCGCATTTCACATAAATGCATCAATTATCAACACTTGATCAGTCTTAAAATTTAGTATGGTCATCAATTGAAAATTTCCTGTTGTGCCCACCAAAAATTAATCATATGTCTCACCAGTCAACCAGCAGGTCAGTCTGTGCACAAGAGCAAGGTCACATTTTTCTGGTGATATTTGATAGAAACGTTGATAAGATATGATAATTTTTTTGTTAATTGTATTTTTCAAATTTTGACAGATCTGAATGAAAGCCATTTATGTTTCACAAGTTTATATCAGTGGCGGATCCAGGTTTGGTCAAGAGGGGGGCCTTTTGTTGACTCATCCCTGCTCATCCGAGTGTAGCGACGTGGGGTTTAGAGCTGTTCCCAGACCTTTTTAAAGAAGGGGGGGGGGGGGGTGTTATAGATATTTTCGGCATTAAACCAAAGGTTTGTTTTGTGCCAAAAAATATTAGAGTAATTGGTACTATTTTTGACAAAACATGTGTAGCGGTGTCTGAGGGGATGTGCCCCCTCCGGAGATAGAAAATTTTGGCATTTCAAAAACACAAATTACTTTATTTGGTGCATAGATTTTGCTACTTGATGATTCATCAAAAAACTTGGCAAGGTACTCTAGAAAAACACTTTCATCAATAGACAAAGATAATGTGTCTGAGGGGGATGTGCCTCCTCCGGATTTAGAAAATATTGGCATTTTAAAATACAAATAACTCGATTTGGTGCATAGATTTTGCTACTTGATGCCTCAAGAGATAATGTGTAGGGGAATGTGCCTCCTCCGGATTTAGAAAATTTTGGAATTTCAAAATACAAATGACTCAATTTGGTGAATAGATTTTGCTACTTGATGTTTCAAGTTCGCAATTTTTTCATCAAAAATCTCTGCAAGGTACGCCAGGAAAACACTTTCAGCAATAGACAAAGATAATATGTAGGGGGTGTCTGAGGGGGATGTGCCCCCTCTGGAATTAGAAAATTTTGGAATTTCAAAATACAAATGACTCAATTTGGTGCATAGATTTTGCTACTTGATGCCTCAAGTTAGCACTTTTTTCATCCAAAATCTTGGCAAGGTACTCCAGGAAAACACTTTTAGCAAAAGACAAAGATAATGTTTAGGGGGTGTCTTAGGGGGATGTGCCCCCTCTGGAATTAGAAAATTTTGGCATTTCAAAACATAAATTACTTGATTTGGTGAATAGATTTTGCTACTTGATGCTTCAAGTTAAGTTAGCACTTTGTTCATCAAAAATCTCGACAAAGTACTCCAGGAAAACACTTTCAGCAATAGACAAAGGTAATGTGTAGGGGGTGTCTGAGGGGGATGTGGTCCCTCAGGAATTAAAAAATTTTGTCAATTCAAAACACACTTACTCGACTTGGTGCGTAGATTTTTGCTACTTGATCATGTTGATGCTTTATCAAAAAACTTGGCAAGGTACTTCAGAAAAACACTATGATCAATCATCTCTGCCAAAACAACATTCTGCACGATGCTCAACACGGCTTCCGGAAAAGAAGATCTTATGACACCCAACTTATCATCACCATTCATGACCTCGCCAAAGCTCTGGACGACAAAAGCCAAACAGATTTAATTCTATTAGACTTTGCTAAGGCATTTGACAAGGTGTCTCATAGGCTACTTCTCCACAAGTGTAAACATTATGGAGTTCAAAACAACACTCTACAGTGGATTGAGAGCTTCCTTAGTAAACGCACCCAGCAAGTTGTAGTGGATGGTCAGCTCAGCCGTCAAGTAGATTTTAATACTCAATGGTTCATTTACTATGTGTTTACCTAAATCAAACCTCGAAATAACAAAGCGATTAAAACAAATTGGCATAAATTAGCAGTCTTGAATTTCTGGAACCAATTCCTTTCATTTGCGCATGAATAAAAAGTCTAAATAAATTACTGCGCATTTGTGTAAATTTCTACTTCTAAAAGACGTGAAAATCTCCTATAGCCTTACATAACATGAGGTAAAATAGCTTATGAATAATTAAGTAGGTTCAGCTCTATGAGAATTTTACGTGGGGTTTTGACACAGTTTAGAAAATAATAAATTTCAGTGGTTACGGAAGGTCAAAAATTGCAAGAGAGTTTGATTTATTAATGTAAGATAAATATAGCATGTACACAAACAGGATTTTCACGAAAATAATGGATAATTTGATATAAACAAGGCAATTATGTCTGATTTAACAGCTGCGCAAACACTTTTGACTGGGAGTGTATGTTCAGAAATTCAAAACCAAAGTGAAGGGCCTACTACATTTCAGTAACAACCTCCCCCACCACCAAATAAAAAACAAATGGTACTGATAGAAAAGTCATGAGCTGATTTGTGCTTGTTTAACTCACCTGATTTGTTAATTTTTATCTTTAACAGTAGTTGAAGTCAAGAAATATTACAAAGCTGCTAAAATTAACTGAACATCGTTACAATAAATAATATTCCTATTATTATCTTCAGGCAAAAGATATAAATCGGAAATCCTTTGTGTTTGAACTCTGGGAGTATTACTGTCTGGTGTTGAAAACGAACCTAATATGCATACCGGGTTCATCATGGTTATCTACAAACCAACTGAATACACACAAATTATAAGTAAATAAATTCCGTAGTGTTTGAACTTCAAAGTTCACTTTGTCATGTGAGTGCAAGAAAGTCGTATCGACAACTGCTGCCCTATGTTAAATTTATGTCAGTGGCTCTTGAATTAGTTCTGTATTTGACACTGTCACCTGAAGAACCATTTCAAAAGTTGCTGACTTAAGACTGGTGATTACCTGGGATTTTACAGTATGCAAATCAAATTTGTGAAAAATGGCAGCTATTGCAGATACTACTTTCTTGCACTCACATGACGACTTGTTGAAAATGAAACATGTCTACAAATGACTAAAAATAGTCATTTGGAAATCTACTACCGTATTGTTTCTAATAAACGCCCAGTCTCTATTAAACGCCCACCCCAAAAAAATTTCAAAGAGAAGTGTTAAAAACATTCAATTTTGTAGCATTTTTTTGTATCATTAAGCTTTAACCAACAATCGCTAGTAACAGGAAACGGTACCAATGAGGTCGCGATCCCGAAAATGATGAAATTTTTTCAGTACTTCCGGGTTATCGGGGGCCATATAACAGTAAGTTGCCGTAATTGTTAAGCTTACATAGCGATTTTGTGCAAATTTTGATATTGAAAATTGGTCTCTAATAATCGCCCACCCTTCAAGAAATGTTGCCGCCCATGGGCGTTTATTAGAAACAATACGGTAAATGAATACACACTATACTGGAAGCTGACAATCAAATTTGACATGTTCTAAAAGAGCAAAAAATATCACATGTTTTCATATAGCTCAATGTTAAAAGTTTTGCTTGATGTAACATTGTGATGGGAGTATTAAGGGGTTTTCTCAGAGATGCAGTTGCTTACGACTGCAGGATAACAATTTTTTCATAAATAGTAAAAAATCAAAAAAATGTTGCATCCGTTTTGCTTGCGCAAATTTCATTGTACACTGAACGCATGCTTTACTAACGCATTTGATTAATCATGCGCTGCATATATACGCGGTAAATTATGTAGACGCAGATATGCTATCAAAGTAATCAAATTTTATTTAAAAAGTCCTGTTTTTGTCATTTTTCTTGAAAACTAACCCACTGACCCTATTTTTGTTTATTGCAGTATTTTAAAGTGCCCAAAAATGCTTTAACATATGTAGAAATAACAAAAATCAATGGAGCATTTACTTTTTTAAAAGCACATAATGATCGACGTTTTGGAGCTTTACCTATACTTTGTGTGGTAAATCGAGTGAATTTTTTTGGGAAATATGTACTTTTTGAAATGTCTGTATCTCAAAAACGAGCATGGTGACCTATTTATTTTATTTTAGATTTGTTATCAGCACAAATAAATCTACAAAATACTAAATTTCTAAGAAAATCAATGGAGATTTTGTGTTTCTGAGAAAACACCGTGCCCCTAGGAATAGTTTTCTATAACTCTTGGATGATAGCAACAGCCTTTATAATTTGCATATTCATAATCTTTCAAAATAAAATCTCTAGCAAAACTTAGTTCATTTACAACACGTTTACTACACAGAAAAATCTCAAAATCCATGGGCCCTAAATTTTATAAATAAAACAGTTCCAAGTCTATTTTCTAGAGTATTTGGTCTATCTTGCATGTTATAATCTCAAAAACTATGAGATCAATAACTTATCATTATGCGTAGATATTTGAAAAATGAAAAATCATCCCAAAAGCTTTGATTTGTTAAAGCCATCCTACTGTTTTCTAAAACAGATTTATGAAAACAGTGCAGAAATGTTTTAAATAACTTTGAAGAATTTATGACTGATTCAAAATTTCTATCTAAAAATGTCTCATATCATGCGAAATTTTTGCTCTGGTCAGATATATTCCAAGCTTGTGTGTACCAACAAAAATAGATAAGAGTAAACTCCCTGGACAAAATCGAGTACAAAAATAGTACAACATTCCTAAGGTGCACATTTGGAACACAATTATAGTACAGTTTTAGTACAAATATAGTACAAATTTGTGTACTATAAATGTACTCAAATTGTTCTTAAATGATGTTCCAAATGTGCACCTTAGGAATGTTGTACTTTTTTTGTACCCGATTTTGTCCAGGTCTGTCTCTTGTTAAAGAAATTGAGGTTAATTTTGACTGCAAAAGTCAATGCAAATTTGGTGTGACCATTAAATAGAGCATGTTACCATGGAAAGTGATTGTGTTCATCATTTCAATTTATGCCAAGAAATTGACCAGGTCTGTCTTGAGTTTGAGATATGGTACAGAATTGAAAATTATAGTAGCAGCATCCAATGAATTACTAGAAAAGTAAGACAAGGTTAAACAAAGGGAAAATTTCAATTTTCTGTCCCTTTCTTTTTGTCTTCTTTATTTTTTGAGGGGGTCCATCCCCCCCCCACCCCCACCCCCACCCCCGTGAAATTTAGGGGGGGATGTCCCCCTTCCCTGCCCCCACCCCCGCTTATGCTGTCTATGATGGGAGGTTGGTTTGAAGAAAGACATTCCATCATGACTGACAAACCTGTAAGAAGAGTAGATCATCAATTTTGGCTTTGTAAGATTTAATTCATATAGGCTTATTGTCACTTTTTTGCTGTTTTTCAATTAACGTTATAGTCCCTGATTTACCACTCTTCATTGAAGAGTCAAATAGTCATAATTTATTTTCGCTCATAAATTGCTATTCCATGACAAGGAAGAGGATTATGACCAAACACAACATAGAACTTGTTACCATCTGCAGAGAAGGCAAGACATCTTGGGTATTGTGGTGTGTCAAGAGACATAGGTCCTAAGTAATCACCATGATCAGTGAAGCAGTAGATCTTGGTATTGGCAAAGTTGCAGACACATATGACATCCTGATGACATGTGATTCCTTGTGGTATCCAATCCGGTGGTGATATGGATCTTGGTTCGATCACTTGCAAACACTGCCCTGATGTGTTCAGAAGAAGGACTGATTTGGTTTCGAACCAATCACTGACTACGATGGTCTCATGTGATGTCACCGCTAAGGATCTTGGAGTGATACCTGCTCGGAAACTCATGATATGTGTCCCGTCCTTTGAATGTTTGCTAATATATTTGTGCTTGATATCACCAACATATAGTTGATCCCTGCTGTTGATAGCTAACCCTTTTAACTTCCCATTAATATAGTCTAATGGCAAGCTTTTACGTAATCCACTATCTATACTCTCTGCTAGCGAGACAGTGGTCTCCTTATCTTGTGCCATTTCATTCATGTACCATGGTAAAGGTGATTTGGTAACCCATTGTCCTATACAGAAACCATCAGTGCTCCTAAACATCTTCACATAAGGTGTCTTGTCGGTGACATAGTAAATATTGTCGGAGCTCATGACTACATCCCAAGGTTCTAGCCCAGTTGGCATTGCATTGTGTATCTTTGTATCAAGTTTGAATTTGATATCTCCAATCTCACTAAATACACACACAAAACGCTGAGACAGCTTATAGGCCACAGCAAAGTCTCCAGAGGTAGTCGTTGTAATACCACGTGGCCCTCGGTATGGTCCGGACTCACCAATTTGCCTTGCAGGCTTCCAAGAACTCTGGAAAATTTTACTCTGGTAGCTAGTCATCAATTCTTCAGCTAAGGAAATGTCTGGTACTGGTTTGCTGATGGTTACTGGCTTGTTTGCTTTCACTTGGTTCAGTGGAAGTAGAGATAGATTCACCGACTTCTGACAAAACATTTGATGCATTTTATAGTGTTCTATTTTTTGTTCATCAAAGGTAGTGCGATTCTTATCATTTTCTTTACATTTGTTTCTTGTTCCGATGATCTCTCTATGTAGACTCCTATGTTGCTCACCGCTTTGGTCTTCTGTACATGTTTTCTGTTCCACTGATATATGGTTGGTATTCTCCTTCTCTGCTTTAATTGCTTCGTCAACCTGTGTTTAATAAAGAAAAGATGAAATTGTTTACAAAAAAGAACAACCCTTGCTCTTTTAAGTCGTTTTCCATTCTTAAGCTCATCCAACTTGATTCATAAAAATCAAAGCAAATCAGCAAAGCCCTAAAAAAGTAAATGTCACTGTTATAAACAGTTGATTAGGCAATGTTGATTCTTTTATCAGCTTTTAAGGTGTTTTCCCATAAAAGCAGTTGCTTACAACTATACTGTGTAATAATGATTGTTTCATATAGTAAAAATTCAAAATAGTTATATGCACCCATTTTGCGTGTGCAATTTTCATTGAATGCACGCTTTACCAACAGATTTGGTTAATTACGCATTGCATGGCTGCGTTCTATATACTAGGACAATTATGCAGGCACAGATGTGCCAATTTATAGGGGTGCACAGTATTTCATAGAGTAAAATGTTCAGAGATTTGTTTTCTGGCAATTTTGGTGAAATAAAGCTAAAAAAGTTGCAGAAAAACACAAAGATAAAAAGTTTAATGTTTAAGATTGATTTAGTGGTATGATAAACTTGTTATTTAACATTCGAAGTCACATTTTGGCCATCCATTATGAGACGATAGATGACAGTGCGTTCAGCGTGAAACGCAGTGGAGCCGCGCGTTCAAAATCACGGCGTGATGCAGGTATACGCACACATCCGTCACGAGCAGCTTTACTGGGTTAGGAATATTTCATGTTTAAATAGGGGTGTATGTTTTTCCAATGATGATGTTTATAGTTTTTGGCAATAATTTACATCGTTTTTGGTTTATAAATGACTCAAATTTGTGACTAAGAATGAGAATAAAAGATAAGATTTATTGTTTTGCTGTTTTGCCTGTCATCTATTGTCTCCTAATGGATGGGCGTACATTATTTTGAGTAATAGGTGCCCCAGCAGTTTATCTTTTATTCTCTAAGTATTTTACACTATCCTTTCTGCTCTTGACACTTACCACAGCCAATATTTCACTAACATCAGGTCGTGCCTTCCAGTCAGCTTGCCAGCATTGTCCCATCATATTGGCTATAGGTTCAGGACAATCTGCAGGGATTGGAAGATGTTCGTTGTCATGGCAAACTTTCCAAACAATAACATAATATGGCTCCTCCTTGAAGGGCACCTCCGTTGTCCAGAGCTCCCAAACTACTACACCATATGAAAAAATGTCATACGTTGTTGAGAGGATCACTGATTTCATAAGCTCTGGAGACATATAACCATATGTTCCCCTTCCAGTAGCATTGCTCATAGTTTGCTCAATCTTCTTGGACAAACCAAAATCTGTCAACTTTAAAGTGTTCTCACTACATATGACATAATTGGCAGATTTGATGTCTTTGTGTACGACACCATGCTTCTTAAGGTATTCTATAGGCTTCGCAGCTTGTTTTGCCCAGTCATAGAATTTGTCTTTCGGTAATCGCTCAAACTCATATGTGTCCAGATAGTCACGCAAGGAACCACCGCTGCATAACTCAAGGATGAGATAAAAGTCAGGTTCTTCATCAACAACTCCGAGAAGTCTGACTATATTTTCATGCTGAAGTTGAGACATTATCGCAAGTTCATCATCATGCACTTTGTACAGCTTCTTAACTGCAACAAGATTTCCACAACATTTTGCTTGGTACACAGTACTGAAGCTGCCTGCTCCTATCTTTTTCTCAAAGTTTAGATCAGATCGATTCAACTTTGAATATGCCATGATTTCAAGTTCCAGTCTGTAAATTGATAAGATTATACAAATTGTGTAAAATTATTTGTAGAATTTAATTAACAAAATTGTAGTGGAGAAACAGATTTATAATCAAAATAAATTTGTGAACAGATGATCATTTTAGCACTCAGCGCCCTCTTAAATTAAAGAGCTGCTCTGCAATAATAAGGGAGAGTTGAAGACAGACAACCCTCCCTATAAGTCCAAGTCTGCCCCAGCTATCATTTTACCAAGTATGGTTGCATGTTTTTACCCTCACTGAGTTGTAATGAATGAAAGTTCAAAAAAACTTGGTCTTAGGTGATGCAGTTCTTAATAATCATGTTTTTTTTAAGAATCTGTGTAAGGTACATGGCTTAAACTACTCTAATCATGATATATTTATGCCTCATACATTGTTTCTGGAAATGCTTCTATGGCATCACACTGGCGTGTCCAGGAGTTTTCCTTGCTGGGCTTCAGGGGTCTTGCTGATTTGTGCGGGGGGCTTAGTGTCAAAACTCGTCAAAATTAGGCTGATTCTACATGATTTTTGCAACTTTGCTGAGGGGCTTCAGCCCCCAAAGCAACCCCACTGGACACGCCACTGCATTATAATGATGTTTGAAATCTCTTATCATCATACTCATAGGCAATCTTATTGCAGCGTTATTACCAAATTTTAATCTCATATGGTTACTGTATTAAAGAGGTTTATGCAAAAGTGTTAAGTAATGAAGACAAAAATAGGAAAATTTTAAGTGAACATTTTAGTGTAAGCTTACCTGATCTGTTTCGAAGTTCATATCCTACTGTCATCCTTCACTTAGCCATAGAGTTGAAATTGTCCAATAGGTAATTTCAAAACCAGGACTGGGTTTAAGGACATGGATACTAAATCACCAATTGATTTCCTGTATGTCATAGATTTAATGTAGGTATGAATTTCCTGGTGTATGTTGTAACTTTTTTTAGTTCATTCAGTGTATGAAGTTTGTCGGGGTGAACTGAGGCAGGAATATAGATCTGTATTGGTCTATTGGCCAGATAATAATATAAAATGTTTCCTTTAATATTTCGCATGTTACAATATTGGATAGTCTATTTGTTAGTCTACTTTTCCCCGTCGACATAGATAGCTTTAACTCTTTCGCTCCGGAATAAAATTTTCACCATCTGTTCTATTTCGCCGGAAAGCCGCTCTGAGCGGCTCACAGAGACCTAATTTTATACGATAATTGTAATGCGCCAAGGTTGTTCTCGTTGCTAATGAGAATTATGGCGCTAGATAGCTCTTTATTTCGACTGCTTGCTGGCGAATTTTAAACCAATTTTGGCTTGTAGTTTTTGTTTTAGAGCTATTTGAAAAAATTGCTTCAAAGTAGAAATTCCGGCAAATCGTGCAGGCTTTTGTGAGCCGCAGGCTCGCCGAAGTGAAAGAGTTAAAAGGTAGTTATAGCATCTTAAATTTTGGCGGAGGATTACCCGCAACTGTGAAAATTAGTTATTGTTTTTGTTTTGGCAATATGGCCGACTTATTTCTCTGCAAAAGGTTCCTTTTATAACATGTAGTGGACTGAAGGTCTTGTTTGCAGCCCACAAGTGCTATCAAAACCAAGTCCCCACACCAATTGAGATTATTAGTTATCCCCTGTTTTTCATGCAATAACGAAAAAATATTAATGGTTTGAAAATAAGTCAATATATAGCAATATAAATGGTCAACATAAAATTTTTTTGTTGTTATTTAAGTAGGCCTATGTTCATTGCATGCTGCATTACATTACGTCTAAAAGAGTCATAGAAAATAAATAAAACCAAAACAAATTGCGTCCACCTACCTACAGTCTACTTGGTAAGCCTTTATTCAATTACAGGATAGTATATTAAAATAAGTCATCAAAACAAACTTATTTCAAGCAATATGTGGATCTTATGTGAATATTCTGAAATATTTGTGATTCACTTTGTGCTTTTAACCAATCAGAGACAATTATTGTATGCTGTAGTAACCTGCTACATAATTGGTATGTAATCAATGGTGATAAGAGGATGATGCACAGGTCTGGGGTGTGAAACAGGGACCTCATGCATCCCAGACGAGGGTAGTGGCTTCATGCTATGGAAGTATTAGATGCAGATGAGGCATTTCTTATATATACATAGTCTCAGATGTTTGTGCAATGGTCTAGTGTGACATTGATCTTTTGTGGGGTCCAACTTGTAACTAGACCTCAATATGTGAAATTTTGACAATGAAAAAATCCATTCAATCAAATCAAGTATTTTAATGAAATGGCTCAATAGAAATAAGGATAAAATATTCTTGTGTATTAATAAGGATTCAGAATTGAACTCTTTTCTTATAAGTTTGTCTATAGTCTCTCATGCCATTTTCTTTCATCGTGTCCAACTGCCTAATTTCTATACTCAGGTCACATATATTCCATGCACAATATCTTGAAAATAGACACTCTTGTTGAAGAAATTGAGTGTGACTCTGTCCCCAATGGTCAGAAACCCCATAGTCCAACAGAAATTTTGTGTGTCCATTAAATAGAGCACATTACCATGCAAAGTGGGTGTTTTCACAATTTTGAAGTAGGAGATATTGACCATCGACTGCAATAAATATGTTTAAATGTGATCTATAGTGAAGAATTGAAAACTACTGAGTATCATTCAATAAACTACTAGGAATAGTAACTTTGGGATAACAAATTGTCACCCAAGAGGTCAGAACATTTCTTTATTACAATGTTCTATGCATTTTTATCTATTTAACAACATTGCTTAGTTGATGCTTGATTTTGAGTCACTTTTTCTCTTTGCTATATCATATCTTTTGAAGATTAAATTGAGAATGCTTGAAAATTTGAAGCTACATTTTTGATCCGCAGACTAAATTTACAGCAAGCTTTTTACATGTTAGTGAAATCGGTCCCTGATATCTACAAATAACCTATATACCAAACCACCTGACAAGAAAAATTGTCTACAAATTTTCAAAATCAAAAACGGAAGAATGCATGGATTCAATAAGTCCTTAGATTGTATTTCACGACGATTTGAAATCCCAATATATCTATTGATCTTATTCAACAGTTTATAGATAGGCGAGGTCACACCAATTATATAGCACCAACACATCAGAGCACATGTACTCAACATGTATACTTGAACACTCAACGGTAGAACCCATAAAAAAATGACCAACAATTATGTTGTATACAGGACTTTTACAGCTTGAATTAGAAAAACCATTGTTTTCAACCTATTTAGCTGGTTATTAATGTTATCTACAGACTATTACCTATCTTATAAGCAGATCAAATCCCGAATTAAAAGACTAGAAAAGGCAAATTATAGTGGATTGTCGTACAATTTTTACTACACATCTGTGGTATTTTGGGCATGGTGTAAAACGCCAGTCAAACGCCTCTAAAAATCATTATTTTCAGCATATTCGATCACGTTAATTTACATTTTTTCTGCTTATAATATTTTTCATCGTCTCAAAATGATTATTTGACTAAGTTTATAAAGCATTGACTGAAAGTTTTCCTAATCTTGTAAAAATAAATGTATCATTGTTTTTTCTATGGGTTTGCATTGCACATTTATAGTACGGTAATGATGACATCATAATAGGGGCGCGGCAGAGGTGTAACCAATCACATGGCTAACAGTCATTATAATTAGATCAATATCGACGGGGTAATTGAAACTGTTTTGTTGCTATTGGAACAATGCGCTTCAAATGGTTGTGATTTGCTGAAGTCATGTTTGAACTGGTAAGGAATATATAATTGATACATACTGTATAGATCATCACATGGTGGTGTTGAGAGAGTGCCAGACTTTCTATGTGTGAAAAAGGGGAATTAAATTTGAAGTCCTGTCTGGATACCACAAGCAACTACACTGAAACCAATTTATGGCGCACTAGATAGAATTATGGATAGAATTGTGGAGCACTGTGGCGCAGTGGCTAGAGCATTGGACTCATAATCGAGAGGTTGCGGGTTCAAGCTTCAGCCCGGTCAATGCAGTGTTGAGTCCTTGAGCAAGATTCTTTGTCCACATTGTTCCTCCCAACCCAGGTGACATAAATGGGTACCAGTATGTAAAAAGTACTGGGAAGGTAAATCAGACTCGTTTGTGCGGGAGGAGTGGCGTACCCCCACAGACATGCACAGTAGTGGAGTCTGGCCTAAACGCTAAGGAAATGGAGATGGGCACCACGGCTGTTAGCAAATAAGCTTCGGTTTCGACTTTACCTTTGGAATTATATAATGCAGCACATTACTGAGCTTTTGTCTACCCATTTTCAATAATAACAATGATTTGAATTATCGAGACCAAGAGAATGCTATCGTAGGCCTAATGTTTGATTTTTAGAAACAGAAACTGAATTTGATCTTTGAACTGTCCGATTTTCTTTTATTCTTCTTCAAATTTCATTAAAGTCAAACAAGTTTTGTACAACTTCATTAACAAAAAAAAAAAATACAAACAGCAACAACAAAAAGTGCTATGCAAAAGAGTATCGACATATAAAATATAATGTGTATCATTCCTTTTCTTAGAAGTCTAAATTTGTATGTTATTTGTCAGGGGTATGAGAACTACAAATCAAAAAGTATTTGATACAAGATAAATTAAGCAATGTTTTATCAAATTGACATGCCTCTATCCCTGGAAAATATAGCAAAGTGGTAATGACACCCTTTTGGTAATTGATAATGTATAGCCTGTCAACATTACCACAAGCAGTGAATATTGTGTTTCTGAACTATTAATCATTTATCATTTCTTTCAAAATGGTGCAATAACCCTTTCCTTGAAGACAAATGTTAAAAATAGGAAAATATGTGGATATTCTAAGAACCGTACTCTGGCAACTAAATGGTAATTTGACTGAGAATGAGGCTATCAAGCCAGTCAAGCGCTGTTCATTGCTTACGCCCAATTTAGCGGCAAAATGTAAGATGATAATTGCGCTGTAGTCAAGTAA
Organism: Ophiothrix spiculata; assembly: GCA_000969725.1. NCBI lineage: Eukaryota > Metazoa > Echinodermata > Ophiuroidea > Amphilepidida > Ophiotrichidae > Ophiothrix > Ophiothrix spiculata. The sequence goes on from JXSR01S024637.1 coordinate 45,357, forward strand.
TAAAAGCGCGAGGCTGAACACAGAGGTGGGTCACTACACACTTGCTCAGCGTCGGTCCAGACATGGCGCCCGCATAGTAAAAATCCCCTAACTTAGCTGGATTTTTAGGGTGCAAATAGACAAGTTTCCTATCTGGACTTTCTTTAATCTATGCTTAGAACATTTTACCTAGGCCTTATATCCATTGATTAGCCTAGAAACTAGATAAATATAGAATAATCAATGTCTTTTACATCATTATTTGTCATTCACTTTTATAAAATTTGTTTGTGATATGTGTATTGTTGCAAATATCACAGAGGGGAGGGGGGGGGGGTCAAATATCATTACCCAGGTCTGAGAAAATCATGCAACTTCTGTTTTCCTTTCAAATTAATGGTAGAAGTAGTCCTGTATGTTAATTTTGTAATGAAATACTTGCAATGGGCTTCAGACCAACTTAAAGTTTGGCAGATTTTTTTATTTAACTTTACCTGTGATGAGCTTCAGAGAAACAAATAGAGGAAAATTTATACGATTATCCTTCTTGCAGGTTGATCCTGGCACTAAGAGTCTACTTTCTCTTTAAAGCCCTGGTCCAATTGCTTTTTGGCTTGGTAAACAATGTGTTTATGGTGCCCTGACAGGCTTTAAGTCATGCCGCAATGATTTAACTGTTGGACTTCAATAGTTCAGCTATTTTGCATTGATGTGAAATGGTGCATTCACAATCCAGCAATTTCATCACTGCAGCATCCCTCGATTTGCAGCCTAGACATTTTAAAGCGCACTTCTCATGACGCGAGTAAAGTCTGCGTATTGAGCGATGTTGCAATCTCTTAGAATCTGAACACACCATAAGGCATGTGATCTATTGGCCAGCAAGGTATAGGTACATGTAAGGAATCTGGAATTGTACCATAAGGTGTCTGATCAATCAATCAATCAATGATACAAGTACTTGCATAACATGCAAACCCCATGAAGGAGTCTATTGGTACAGGGGACCCACGGCTTTACGTGACTCTCAGACCACGGAGCAAGTAAAGTTTCTTGCTCAAGGAAACAAGGAGACGAAAACCGCATGAGCCTCCAAACTTTAGTAATGGACTACCATGTTTGACACTAGATCTATATCTATCCCATAATGATATATCCCATATCAATATTACCTAACCTATATGTTATATAATGATAAAAGGACATATGATATGATATATTGAGTAAAGATAAAATTAATTAAAGACAGCACTCTGCTGTATGACTCTGCATCTAATGAGCCATTTTTTAAAATAATTTTCTGTGTCTTTTATTAATGTATGCTATAAATTTTTGTTATTTCAGGGTATTTTAGGCTCAGGGTTTGCTCTCAAAGTCCAACATAAACAGAGGCAGAAGCATTTTAGTAGACAAATACCAGCTGCGGCAACACTTATACAGGTGAGAAAACTGGCAACACCCAGGGGACATGGCAAACAGCTCGCAATATTGGAAAATTTGTGCTCTGCTTGTATACTGTTATACCTAAGAGTTAGCAGGTGGCGGTTTATAATTTGCTCATTTATATGAAGTAAAAACTGAGTTGAAAAATGCTAGAACAAGGATATAAAATTATACATGAGACTATGCGATTGAATTTTCTAAACCATCCATGGGGTATATTGTATGTGGTGGGTGGTGGGTGGTGAGGGAGAAAGAATGACCACCCTAGAAGATTGTAAAAAGTTATGTAAGATCGGTCTATTTTGATGATTTTTTATCTATTCTTCCACCTGGGAGGACCATAGGCTAAATGTGATGATGCCTTTGCTATTTGCATAAATCAAAATGTGACTGGGTCATTCTTATCCTTTGAAAACCTGCGGAAAAGAACAATTTCAGGATCTCCTCAAAACACAATATATTTTAGGATGCTTTCTAACAATCTAGTTGAGCATACAAGTGCTTTTGAACTGTGTTTAATGTTATTTGCATTTGGACATAATTTACTCTTAGATATGTTTTACTATTTTATAAATAGTAGCCAAAAAGAAAGATTCAAATCAGAATTAGTGCTCCTGTTTTTCTTTGTGATATTGTTATATGCTGCATGTCTAAGTGTTCCAGAGAAGATAATACTGAAATAATTATTATTTCAGAAAGGGATTTGAAGGTCTATCTGAGTTGTTTGTTAGTTGCTTGTTTTCAATGCTCTCTTTTGTCACATTTTGTTGGTTATTGGTCTTATCAGTGTTAACAATTTTGAAATCAATTTTTTGTAAATTGGAAGTTTTTAAGTGGTGCTATGACAAAGACAAGTGTATGCAGTCTTTAATTCTTGGATTTTCTGAGATATGTATAACAGAGCACTTTACTTTCAAATTTTTGAATATCTGATATTTATTGTACTTACAAATGTGATGTTTTCTTATTTTCTTTTGTTGTCAGTGTGCTTGGCGGTTATGCAGTCTTTAATTCTTGGACTTTCTGAGATGTGTGTAACATAGCACTTTACTTTCCAATTTTTGAATATCTGATATTTATTGTACTTACAAA
>JXSR01S024638.1:732-13891 GCA_000969725.1 Ophiothrix spiculata
CTGGGATTCGAACCCCTGACCCCCACTATCCCGATCCAATGTCCAGCTATGCCAAGCCACCAAGCGTGGCCTGCCCGGACAGCAATTTCCTGACCATTTATATCCGCCGTCTGTGACATATTTGGAATTAGGCTAATTCTTGATTTCTTATTGTAGTACTTTGTAGTATGTAGGAAGGTAAGGGTTAATATGAAAGATTACACTTTGAAGGTAACGTTTCTGATAAAATTAGAAATTCGACCTTGGATGTGATTTTTGATTATGCTCAGCTTCAATGCCCCGTATCTCATAATTTACTATGCCGACCTTAAGGTACCTTTCGATATGACGGGGCATGTATGCATTTCACTAATTGTCATTTGCTTCCTTAAAATTGGAAAAAGAAAAATCTTTTGACCCATTGGAAATAAAATTGTAGCTTTGCATATGCATAGGTTTTCTTTGGTTATTCTTGGCTAACAGCCTGAAGAAGACTTTCTTTCATGATAAAACAAAATAAAGTGTATTACAGTTTGCAGAACCTGAACTAGAATACATTTGTGACTTCAGAATTTTGGTAGACAGTGAAAGGCCCGGTGCAGACTCCTGTATCGTGTAGAATGTTTTGCTTAGAATATTCTATGCTTTGATTTTATGCCTATTTTCATCTCTGGCTAAATTAGCTTATTGACTTTTAACTTGTTGTTAGCGTTAATTGTCAGCTTTATTCGGGTTAATTCCAACTTGTTTTTGATAAACAATAACTAGCCTTTAAAATCATATAAGATTTATGACACTTCAACGGATTTTTAAGAAGATACGACAGAACAACTTATGCACAATTTTCATGATGCCTCAACCTCACCCGCCTCCACCCCTGGCTATGTAGCTTTACGGGTCATTAAGCTTAATAAATCACTTCATTTGGGTTCTATTCTTAATTTGATTTTTGAAAAGATATGACAAAAATTGATGCATAATTAAATCACTATGTCTCTCCATGTAACAAATCCACCTTTTATGGGTACCCACATTAAAAAGCATGACCTTATCTGAGGCAAAGTGCAAGTTTGTGAATGTTTGCTGCTTTGATGTTGTCAATGTTTTTCCACTGCACCGGGCTTTTGCACGTACTATAAATGCACGAAGCACGATGATCAGTTAACCGACTTTTGTGTACTGCGTAAACGCACTTCCGTAAACGCCGTGCCGTGCGTAACGCACTAATTTGGATATCAACTGTGGATTTATCACGAATCAACAACGGTACGCTCCTGTATAAAGAGATACAGTTGTTGAAATAAGGATCAATCTTGCAAAACTTGGGTCTAGTGCATAAAATTAGATTTGCCAAATATTCAGCTGAAAATGATGGGACAATCCAGATGAATGCGCATCTCCTTAAGTGTTTTGAAGTAGACTGTGCCATGGCCACACGGGTGTCAGATCAGGGTCTGCTGTACAGCACTTTGTGTACATGCATATGTGTAAGCGGTCTACAGAGATTCGGATTTCGGAGATGTGCATGCATCTGGATCTGCGCTCCGTGTAGATTGCTCCATTGTATGGTGCCAGTGAATGTGAAATTCAGATCTGATTTAGATCAGATCAGTTTGGTTTGCCTCAAAAGTGAATGGCCCAACAAGGGCAGACTAGTGTTTGTTGGTTGTTGTATGTTTGAAACATTTTTTGTTTGTTGCTGCCTGATTTTATGATCTGATACAATAGACAATGAGACGTTGAATATCCCAAGTATCTCTGTACCTCTTTGCGACACTTGTTACTTGATGCGTTTTATTGTAGCAACACTTCACAAACAGGAAAGATGACAAAAGATGCATGCATACAACAATGTATCATCATTCACTTACCCTCTGACATACATTCAACAATCTTGTCATTCTCAGTCCTCCGTTTGGGTTGAAAGTTCTAGATTGGAACTCTTGGACACATGTCTATATTGACCCTAACATAATAAGTGCAGTCAGTGTTAGATTCTGATACATTCTCAATTTGTGTACAGTGCTAATGGAATAATTGAACTTTCACTTCGGGATAGTATACTTCACAACTCATACTCGGTTAATAAATTTATTTGTATAACTGCTATTTTTGAAGTGTTTTCATGCTTTTCAAGTGAATTAAAGGAGCTTGGTCCGATTGCCCCAACTTTTTTTCAAAGTTTTTGAGATTTTGGTACCAAAATATTGCTCATATTTTTCTTATAACCAGTGTGAAATTTCACGGCTGAGTTATGTTCCGTTTTGGAGATAAATATGAAAATGTGTCTAATTATGGTAACCATAATTAATTCTATACAGTAACGTATAGGAAGCTCTGAAATACATAACTACCCATAAAATCACAACCATTTGACCGATTAAGGTGAAATTGGAAATTAAGATTTCTTGAGTGGTCACCTTTCATGTGACTATGAAAACTAAATTTTGAAAAATCGGACAAGCTCCTTTAAGATTCAGTCATTTTTTTGCCTCTTTTACATTTAGAAGGTAAATAGATAAATAAATACTAGGGATTTATAGTGCGCTATGCCTCCCAGATTTGTAATTCCACATGGCCTCTGCACAATTTACAGGTGTTTGCTGACCACTGTAGCCCAAGTAAGCTCCATTCCACACCAAGCATCATTTCAGGTTCTACGGCAACCTCTAGGGGCGCTGAAGCTTGATCAGCCCACATACGCACCATCGCTGCCCGGATCAGCTCCCTAAGTTTCACCAAAATTAGTTCCTTGTCCAAGGGAATTTCAAGCACACTCAAAATCTGGCGCTAACGGGACCTTCCACACCGCAAGTGAGCACCTTATAAATTAGAACCATTTGAGTTAACTTGACTGTTACACAAAGTCAAGTCAAAGTCAAGTTTAAAAAGGTACCAACTCAATTTTGTACATAGTTAGCTAATTGTTTAAAATATAAAGGCTTCACCAACATAAGCATTTTTCCTAGGCATTAGGTCTAGTATATTTTTCTAGACAACTTGACGGTTATTAGAACAGGTGGAGAGTAGATCAAACACTTTTTGCCAATCAAATATTTCGAGATGTTTAAGATCTTGATCAGGTCAGGGAGTAGGACAGGTAAAAATAAAGTACATTGGTATACATGTAAGCCACCTCTCTATGACAAAGTCCACTTGATATATACCAATAGCACCATCGCATGACCATTGATCTCTGTACATGAGAGCAGGGTTTCACATCTGTGTGACCATAGATCTGAATGCATGAAAGATTTTTAATGAGTTTTGAGAGGTTGTAGCCAGGAAGGCTGGCTGGAGTACTGTAAGGTGCTGGACTGGGAAAGACTTATCTGTGTAAGGTGTCTTAGTATATAAGTAGGTCAGTGCAGGAGGGGTCAGTGGCTTTGTGTTTTCAGGGCTATGGAAGTGTGCTCACATGAGAGTTTCAATAATCCGTTGAGGTGATTCATTAAACCAATGGCTGTTATTTGGTCAGTAAAAGGTTAGGAAATATCAAAAGTTGCAGGTGTGATTTGTGTGACCCAATTTATATGTTCATGGTCCTCTTCCAAATTGTGGCTTGACATAGACCCCGGGGGATTCTCACATTAGGTTGATATATACGGGTATGTGCCACGGTTTAGGGTATAATTTCGCCATTTTAGGTATATTGATGGGTGGGTTTTTGTCACACCAGCCTCTAAATTTTGAATGTCATAGCACAATCCCTCTTGACATGAAAATTCAAAAACTCTGATATTTTTAGGAATTTTCAAAAATTAAAAAAAACCAAAACATAAGAAATTGGCCGAATATTATAAAACTTATTAAATGTTACCATTGAACGGTTTTCTTTAAATGGAAATAGGTTTTGGTTCCCATTCCCAAAAACTATTCACTTTATAGCTAATTTTCTGACATGTGTAAATAGCCGTTCAAGCTACTTTAAATCAGTTCGGCGGAACTCACAATTCGGATACGTATTCGAATTCAGATACGTATCCAAATTCGGATACCCACACACATTTCGTATCCAAATTGTGATACCCGTATGAGAATAAGGATATGGAGGGGTATATGAATTCTGATACTTCTGTCGTGGCGCAGGAAATAAATCGATAGCGCAAGCTTGCAAGTACATGTAGAACATCTTTCTTGCATTTATCATAAATGTTTCTGTGGAAATGTCATTTTCATCTGTGCAATTCCAGCGGAACAGCTTCGAAACATGTCCTGATAGCTTCTTATCACAGAAGGCAAAATAATTTGGCCAATACTTTGATAAAATTTAGATGACAAATGTTGATAATGTTATTGACTTTTATACATACCGGTATGGCGAAGCTGAATATTCATTTCAGCTGATATCCTGTTTCAGCTGTTGTTAATCCAAATTCAGATAAGGGTATCAGAATTGTGATACGGAGTATCTGAATTCGGATACTGAATTCGGATACGTATCCGAATTGTGAGTTCCGCCGAACTGAAATAAAACTCTGAAACCACCATTTTCCCTTTAATATTATTCCTTAGTTGGACTCGAGCTACAGATCTTCAGAATATAATAATGCATAGCATGCATTATTTTCAAACAAACATATTATGTCAACTATTTTTCACTCTTTCTGATTTTCATTGTTGTACCACACTTTTTCAAAACTTGCTAATACCAAGCACCTCAGAAGTAGGGATCTTTTGGTGACAAATTGGGTCAAAAGTGGGTCTTTCAGTGACAAAGTGAAACAAAAATGGGGGGGGGGGGAACTTTGGGCCAAATTCATCAAAAAGTAGGACCTTTCCAGGTCAAAATGGCCAAAAATTTGAGAAATTTTTGATGATTTTTGCTAAATTTTCACATCAAATTAAGAAAATTGTGGGTCTTTTGGAGTGACAAAGGTTGTTTTAGTGACAAGGAAGTTTAAAAAATAGGGGTCTTTCGGTGAGAGAGAGCCAAAAAAGGTGGGGTCTTTTTGGTGGCACATAGCGCGTACCTCAAAGTTGAGTACCCCCCCCCCTCCCCCTCAAGTTATGAACTATTGGTATACACTTTCTAGACTATCCTTCATCATTTGAACACAATCTTTTAGTAGGATGTTTATAAGGCAGATTCCTGTGATATTTGGTAGACAATGTGGAGACTTTTTTACCAGGTACCAGGACCACACCATATAAAGTTATCACTCACAAGTATATGAATACGCCAGTACAAGAAAAAACCCAAGTCCAATAGCTCCCTTTTGAAAATTATACTTACAAAATATAAATGCATACAACTCTCTGAAAATGCTTTCACATCACTAAAAAGCATTTCCATGTCTATATCCCAATCATAGTGTCACATTTGACCTTGTAGTTGAATTTTTAGACATTGTCAGAAGGTTCGGATATTTGCAGCTCTCAACACCCCCTTTTCAAGCCTCTTCCGCTCCCCAAGATGCTCTTTTCCAGATTACTTCAGTTCCGAAGACCCCATTTTCAAAGAAAATGACTCAAAAGTGTGTTTTACTACATTTTCAAGCTAATTTTGAGCAATTTTCAGCTCAAATAGAATGGAAATGAAAAAATGGAAAAAAGCAGTTCTTGGGACCTCAATTCGGGAAAAATCAGTTTCTTAGACCCTTTTTTTGACCAAAAATCCATTCCGCATGACCCTATAGATGTTGGATATTGAGGATCTCACATACCTAACAAAAAATCCCCCGCCCCCCCGGGTGTAGCCCTCTCTAGAGGTTTAAGTTTACATCACCAATCTCACCTTTTCTCCTCATCTTTGCATCAAATGTCACATAAAATCATACAGTTCAAATGGTTGTTTAAATCATTAATCAAGTAACTTTATAAGATACATAAGCAGACATGTCTACATTAAATTTCAGACTTCCTCCTAAATATCCTTGAGCTTTTTGATACAAGTCAAGCACATACTGAATGATGTGCTTAATTTACACCATTGCCCCGGCCTGCTGGCTGGCCGGCCGGCTGATCTATAATTGTACATAGTTTCCTCATTTCATAGAATGACCATGTTGAAAAAAATAGAATGCAGTCTGTCATAACACTGTCCGTCCTTCTTATATCTTATGCAGTTTTGTCATATTTCGTCATGGGAGAGCAAGAAAGTCGTATCTGCAATAGCTGCCATTTGTCATTATTTTTGACTGCACACTTGATAATCTCCAGTCTTGGGTCAGTGGCTCGTGGAATGGTTCTTCAGGTGACACCATCTTGAAATGGTTCTTTTCAAGAGCCACTGATATGAGAGAGAAAAGTTTGAGGGATTTTTCACATTCTAGTGACTAGGTGTTAAAAATATAACTTAAGGCAGCCATTGCAGATATGACTTTCTTGCACTCACATGACGATTTGCAAGCGTCTGCCTTAGCAATAATACTCTATGAACTTTCAAAGTATGCAGCATGCAATCAGACTCTGTTATGAGATCCATATCATATCCCTTATTCTACAACATTGTGAACTGGTGGTTTATATTGTGTAAGAGACTAGTAGTGATTGATTATAGGATTTATTGTGACCAAACCAGTGCGTATTAATATTTTTGTATATCAAGAATCGTTCATGATTTTGGTATTATTTTGGGCTAAATTTGTTACTACCACATTAAAGATTTGGTACATGGTTATGATTCAAAAATACAGACTAATTTACTTCCCCACTTGGTCATATTGGTTTCTGTGCTTTAATCAGCTGCTTGCTGCATACTTTCAGATTGAAAGTTTAGTTATGTTTATCTGTTGCAGAGATTGCTCACATACATGCCACCATCATTGCTATCATTGATATTGGTTGAGTTTTTAATAAAATGTTTCCATACATTTTAGAGACTGGCATAATTAGTAATCATTCGTATAAATATATTTACATTGATATATTTTGTGGTTTTGGAAGTAGAGTCACTGTTACATCTATTAATTTTTCTCATCATTCATGACTAAACTGCTCTCCAGATGATTAAACCAGTCCCGCTCTTAAGTATTTCTGCACAATTAAAAACATTCAAAAACCTCATTTTTATATAAAACGACCTAGAATCATCAAAGATTCATACTAGTATAGGTAACTTATCTTTTATATATGAATAAGTTGATGTTTCTTTTAATATTTGATCTTCCATTGCTAAAAAATGGCTGATTTCATGGACCATACAAATACACCACAAGTACAAATCTCATTACTATGTAACTAGTCAATTTTTCATAACCTCATTATTACCTTGTAAACAGGATAGAATATTTTCAGGTCGTAAGTTTTAGAATAAATTCGCAGAAATGTATATAAACTTATTTTTTATGTTCAGACAAAAGTAGTAATATGCATTATATGCCATATTTTTCAAATGCAATGAATGAAATTCCAGAATAGTTACTTTGATAATTATACAATATAGACTCTGTCAAAAAATTGGATAAACACCTTTTGAAATATGGCTGAAGAAAGGTTTTGTGCGGAAATACTTTAGAGCGGCAATAAAGAATGAATATTTGAGCATTTAGATTCACTGTTCAAGATAATTAAAAATTTACCAACTGCTTATAGAAGATAATTTCTCTAAGCCCTGTGATATCCATGACTACTAGACAAGACCATCTTCAATCCTTACTGGCTGTGTGATCTACACCATTTGATTTATTGTATCCTATTTTGATGTCAACGATGCTCCACATCATTTACTACACCCATGTTTTGCTTTATACCATTAGACTAGAATCTGGTAGACTTCCTGTAAATATCCTGAAGCTTTTATTTAGACTTGTAAACGAAGCATAGAGTGAATGTTTTGGTTAATTTACAGCGATGCCCTCAATCTCAAGTCACCCATGGCTTCCTACTCTCACACCTGTAGCATCTGTTACCTCCTACTTCCCCAAGATGTGTCATGTAGGCGATATTTAAGTACCACATGGGGGGTGCACCTTTCACAATTTGGCATGGGGTAGTGTCCTCTGATTTGAAAGTAGATATCTAAATTTTGTAAATCAGTACCTAGAACTAGTATCGTTCCCCTGATCTCTACTCCCACGGACCCTGCATTGAGCCCGGGCAGCGCGAAAGGTTTCACTGGGATTTTAGTTTGATTCAGAGAGTACCAGACATGGTATACACTAAATTGAACAATATTACAGCCGGCAACAAGGGCTAATCAGTATTTAAAATAAGTTGATCCTCTTGAGCTGTATGTAACTTTTTTTTTGTAATCATAATGGAAATGTTGGATGAACAGCTATAAGTGATGTGCATTGTTTAGTGCTCTCAACTTTTCCAGAAATTTGGATAGCTGAAAAAAAAATTCCAGAAGTTTTTGGGAAAAGTTACTTCTAAATTAGGCCAATTTTTTTTTTTTTAATTCTAGCAGCTAGTTAGCAGCTTCTTGACATGCTAACATTGCCAGTTTAATATTTTGGTTCTCATTCTCAAAAGTTGGTAGTAATATAAAGTGTAAACTTCTGTGTAAGTATTTGGAAACCAAAGCAATATCATGGCTCACTCCACAGTATTTTTGTTAGTGTATTATTTTGTATCTCTGCCCATTTTTAAGTGCAACTCGGGGCCCTACGAAAGCATGTAAGCCAAGTGAGGCAAACACCTTTACATCACATTATTGGACCAAATTCTTGTTTCGTCCCTATGAGAAATAAGAATGGTACAAACCATTCTTATTTGTCTGTATTTATATTTATTTGTATATACACTCCCAGTCAAAAGTGTTGTGCATGCTTAAAAATTGGCAAAAACCAAATTATTATATCAAACGAACCAGACTCTTAACAAATTAATGTTTTTATAGTTGTAATATGTATCCAATATAAATAAATCCTTGTTTCCTCTTCTATTCAATGTTCCATAACCATCAAAATGGCAGATTTCCTGGCCCACATACAAATTCACCACATGCAGTTACTGATATGTACCTGTGAAGTTTAATATTCTTGTTGCCCGTTATCACCATGTAACCGTAAAGAACATTGTCAGGTTATGAGGTTTCAAAGAAATGCGCAGTTATATATTTAAACTCCATTTTTTGAATGCACAGACAAAAGTATGCAGTACGTTTAGCACACCATATTTTTGGATGTGCTTAATGCAATTCCTGTTGATTTCTTTAGAACTATCAAAAATATAAAATCCGTAAAAAAAATATTGCAAATAATGAACGGTTCTCGAGATATGGATGGTTAAAGATTTTTTGTGCAAACACTTTTGACCGGGAGTGTATTTGTTAAATTAACAACGGGGCAGTGATTTATTCTAAAGAGTAAAAAATAAGTACAAATTATCTACCCAATATTATGGTTTTTGTCCCATTTGCGTCCTGCTATTCAAGACCCCGCTTCGTACAAGTCCATAATTTGTTGCCTCCATCTGTTTTAAAGGCATTATTAAAATTACAATTGCTTCCTGATAGTATCACACTCAGTCTTAAGGGTCTCGTGAGATGCAAACCCAGCCATTAATACTTTATGTATTACATATGGATGACATTGTAAGATATAGAGTATTCACATATTTGTTTGCCCTTGCTTCTTCTTCTGATCTGTACTTTTCTTGTCCTTTTTCAGTGCTGGTATGGCGTTCACCAATGTAGACAATGGGTTTATGGGGCATGCGGTGGTGAAATCCTTTGAGGTGACCAATGACCAGCTGTTAGCAGATAGCTCAACATTCATTGCTGGTGCAGATAGTGTAAGTAACAATCAGCAGATTTTCTCTACTTTAATAGGTTTTCATTTTTGTTAAATGGGCATTTGACAAGTTCAGCATCATCCCCAAACTTTTCCCTAAACATTTTGAGATTTTTGCATCATTTGAAGTATTAGCACTAATAATGACAGCATACAGGGTTGACAAAATCAAACTATATATGTGTACCGCCGCGGCAAAAGGGTCCAGTTGTCGGCTCGTACATGTTGCTCCTTGTAGCATATCTAATGTATGGTATCTGTATACATCAGATATGCTACAATGAGCAACATGTAGGGGTCGACAACTGGACCCTTTTGCCGCGGCGGTACACATATATCAAAATGTATTTTTCTCCCACCACCACCAGACCCAAGCACAGGGAATAATACACACAAAAAAATTATTTAGATATTCTTTTATTTTTAATTATTGTTGTCGACAACGATAAATACTGACCCTATAGTTGAATTTTTAAAATAATTGATCTTTTCAGGAGATCTAAAGCAAACTCTAAATTTCTTTTGATTTATCTGCAATCTATGATAAGAAAGGAATGTTTTAGAAACAAATATTTGATATATAACATAAATAAATACGTTTTAGAGAAAAGCCTCATACCCAAGATCAACAAATAAAATAAATTTCAAATTTTTTACTTTTCTGAAGGTTTTAATCAAGATTTTCCCGATATCTGGTAATTGACTATTTGTTTCTAACATATGTGGTGGGCCGTGCAAAAGTAAAGGAGACAATCATGCTTGTTAAATAATAGTAGCATAGCCAGAGGTGATGCGAGGTGTGCGGTTGTACCACCAATATTGAATTGTTGGTTGGACAAGGCCATGTATTCTATCATTATGCTATTACCATGATATTTGCCTCTTGTCCAGAGGCAAAATAAATAACAAACAAAATGCTGGAAGTCAAAAAAATCTCTGTTGCTCGGGATACATGTAGTAAAATATATTTTTTCTTTATCATTTAATAGTACAGTCGACGCTGTTGAATCGGGATCCTCTTAATAGGGATTTTTGGTTAATTGACATATTCAGTCAGGGAACTGTTTCTTTATGTGTAAAACTAGTCTGTTAATTTGGACATTCCTCCTGATAAACAGAATAATTTTTAGCAAAATGTATTAATTTGATGATAATTTCCCTAAAGTTATGGCGACAAAGATAATTTTATGCAAGTAAATTGCAAATAAGGGACACAAACTGAAACCACAATCCAAAATTCTGTTGAAAAGCTCTACAAAAATCTCAATCTATTCAAGAGATCTCTTGAATTCTTTCACTGTGTCCAATGTTTGTCAGTTCATGAATTAAGTGTACATTTCAGTGTTGTTGTGCCCTAAAAACAACTCACTTACAACGATTTCTGTATTTTGCTTAATCCGGACAACTGGTTAATCGGGACATTTTTGCTGCTCCCGGGGTGTCCCAATTAAGCGCCGTCAACTGTAATGGTTCATTGATCATGTTGTTTTCAAGAAAATCAAATTAACTGTTTTTTGTTTGTTTATTATCATCAACAGCAACTTACAAATATACTGTCAGATCAGTACAATGATGTGGATCAACGAATTAGAGCTGATTTAGATGGTAAGTAAATAATTTATTTATTTTTTATTTTTATTTATTTACATCTTTATAGAGGGTAGCCTTATCAGTGATTAAGCACTGCTTTCCTTAAGGGCCCTCTGAATTTTTGACTGAAATCATGGTTGGAACAGTCAGGGGCAGAACACCCCTTAGACATGACCGACGTATGACATATATCACACCCCAGTTATAAGCTTCTCCTATACTTATTGTACATTTAGTGTACGCAGTGGATGAAAGGTCCTATATTGGTGTACAATGTCGTAAAGTGTCACATCATTATTGTAGGACCCTGTAATATAGCGTATGACAACCTATAACAGCACGTATTGCTCTTTCTGGCTACATATATCTGCAAATTGAAACTTTTTGTAAACAAAGGGCCACACACCTCCCTGAGCTCAGAAAACCTCCTGATCAACTCCAAAAACACATGTTTCCAATTAATATGCGTACGTGTGACTGGCTCCTACATGCAAAAATTTGGTGATGACACCCTGCTTTTTTGTTTACATTGTACAAAGGTATCGGGCCCTGCTTTGATTCCCTGTGAGGGCACTTACTGGAGTGGAATCTCGGAATCTTTGCTGTGATGTTTATTTGACTTGGTGGAAACACGGGGTCAAAAATTCTAGATCTTCCCCACACCTTACATGAAGTATTTATAATTGGGTAAATATTTATAGGAGATCGTTGTCCTTACAAGGACCTGTACATATAATTGCAGTCAAAGAGTAGCACGATGGTCCTGGAACTCTCTTCTTTGCATACTCACATGTCATTTAGGTATTCAAACACGCCAAAGAGTTGTTCATCGCGAATCAACAACGATGCATCCATGCGTCTGCGTATTTTTATCGCGCGAGGGTGGCGTGATTAAAATACGCAGACGCATCGGATGCAGAGTTGTTGATTCGCGATGAACAACTCTGTGGCGTGTTTGATTACCTTTCAACAACGAAAATCTTCCTGGAAACATATGAATTAAATTCTACATGTTTTCAATTTAAGCGATAGGCCTAACTTATCTTCATAAAAACATTTAGCATATCTGAAGCAAAGTGCTAATTTGTGAATGTTTGCTGCTTTGACTTTATCATTTTTCCCAAGTACCGGGGGTTTTGCACGTATACTATAAGTGCCCGACGCGCGATGATCAGTGTGACGACTTTTGTGTACTGCGTAAACGCACTTCAGTTAACGCCGTGCCGTGCGTGACGCGCTTATTTGAATATCAACTGTGGATTCATCATGAATCAACAACGGTACGCGCCTGTATAAAGAGATACAGTGAGTTGTTGAAACACCCATCAAACTCTTTCTACGTATCCTCAATTGTTGAATTTATGAACGTATTGGAAGTCCTTTCTTAGACAACAGTTCTGGCCCCTCTGTGTGGCCGTTCACACATACGCTTACATAAGACCTGCATATAATTTCCAGGATTTAGACAGTCATGGGAATACAGACAACTGTAGCTCTGGCACTCATCACCGAATAGAACTAAACGTACGCCTAACATTCTTAATCCCAATATTGTTTTGTTGTATACATTGTTGTTCGTCATGTGTTCTTTAGAAGTACGTTCAATATGCTATCCATACGGTTTGTTCGGTATGTATATGTACAATTCATTATCCATACGGTAGTGGTCCGTTTGGCACACGTTCCGTATATGAAACTTTTGTATGTTATTTATACGTTAGGTGATGTGTGACAGAGCCTTATGTGTGACTTGGTTTATTACATGGAATAGACTACTTGGGCATATCATAAAATGCATGACACAAAACTCCAAGGTTACCTCAAAGATGAAGCTGATGTATAAGAGACTGCATATTAATATTGAACACTTCTATATTGATCTCTTCCACAGACATTGGTCAGTTAATAGG